>BSBK01001722.1:1840000-1892414 GCA_027943335.1 Chamaecyparis obtusa
TCTTCCTCTCCCTTTGACATCAATGGAAAAGTTACTTCCCAAAATCTCAAAATGTTAGGCACATAATGATGCAGAGCACTACATCCAACCACCAAACTTAAGGTCTTCAACATTTAATCCATGCAATGATGGATTCTAGGATCAATTTGAAATCCTTTACCCACACTCGGGTACACTCTTCTGATGAGCCCTATAAGGAACTTGCCCTTATAGTTTCAAAAAACATTAAAAAAAGAGTGGAGACTAATTTCCTAAAGTCAATCAAGTCATATTCCACACCCAAAAGGAATCCTTCACACCCACAACACAAATCTCTCACACTAGGCCTCCAATCCTTGTAGCCTTCCAAACTCTGATTTTGGCCTCTAGTTTCCAAAATTCCTTAACACCCTAGGAAAATAAATAGTGATCAAAATACCCTTTTTAATCCCCCAAAAGAATCCAAAGGAAATCAAGCTAATCTTGATCCAGCACCCCCAAACCCTCACCAAGCACACATGCTTAATTAATCAAGTTAGACTAGGGATTTGATGAAGAATGAGTAGGATGGGTTACCAAGACCCAAAAACCTTTTGTAAACCATTTTAACACCTTATTCAGAAAAATTCAACAAGTTATAGGTTTTTGTGGGTCTCTGGCATTGACTATCTTCACTTCACCACTCCAATCATAGCCAAACACATAGAGATGTTTAGCCTAGGGCTGGCTTGAAAAACTATCAAACCTTCTCTCCACACCTATAGCCTCTAGATTCATTGAGACCATACTCCTAAATTTCATGCCACTTAGTTTCATGAGGATCCACTAGTAGAATTACAAGTTAGGCCTCCATTTCTCCAAGTCCCTAGAAATTAGGGTTGTTTTAGATCACCCAAACCAAAATGAGTGTAACTTTTGATTGGTATCTACAAATGACTTCAAACCAAAAAAATTCACTCCTCAATACAATTTAATTTCTAATGCAATGACTGGAAAATCATTCCCAGACTGTATGGAATCATACAATCCACTGGTAACGCTCAGAATTTCAAAAATTCAAGGTTTTTTATTCCAAAACTTCAAGCCTTCGATTAAAATGAGATCTAACCCCTTGGTTGATCATTATCAATGATTTTAAATCCATTCCAATGGCTAGAACCACCTTCTTAGGTGTTCTCAACCTAATTACAATATTTGAGTAACTTTTCAAATTTGTCAAGCAACTTTTGAAAGTTGCATTACAACTTTTGCCATTTTTGGCTTCTAGGTTCTAATTAGGTCCTACCCAAACCTAGATGGATCTAACCTATCCATTCCAAGCATAACTATTAAATTCAATAAAAAATCCTTAAATCTAAACATTTTAGACCATTTGGTCCAATTGAGAAACTTGTCTTATAAGATCACCTAAGTGCCAATTGACCTCACACTTGGTCTTTTATTATATCACAAGACCCCACAAGGATCCAAACTCCTAGCTACCCTTTCCTATCACCCATACCTTCATATGAGAGCCTTGGTGCCCTACACCATACTCCTTAGGCCAATAAAACTCAAGTATCTTGAGTTAGTAGTGTGGATACCTGGTATCCTAGCTTGTGGATTGCTACTTCAGTTAGCCAACTAGCATCTTCCACTAGCTTGTCTCTCCATTTGATGAGATATTCCATGTAGACCTATGTCCTGGTCTTCTTACCTTCCCTCTTGTCCAAAAAAAACTCAATCTCAAGAACTTGGGTTTTAGGAAGGGCTTTGATGGTCTCATGATCATCCTTGGGCACTGCTTCTCCATTTGAATTCACCACTACAGGTCCCTTATAAGCATACAGATCAGATATGTTGAAGGTGTTTGATAGCCCAATATCTAATGCTAAATCCACCTTGTAAGCATTCAGACCACACTTTTGCAAGATTTTAAAAGGACCTATCTTCCTCATCGTCAACTTTCTATGTTTACCCTTGGGTAATCTTTCCTTCTTCAGGTACACCATTACCATATCTCCCACTAATAATTGGAGATCTCTCCTTCTATAATCTGCAGCCTCTTTGTATTTCTCTATCACTTTCTCCAACCTACTTCTTACCTCCTTATGGAAATCCCTCATGACCTTTGCAAACTCACTAGCCTGAGCACTATTCCTCTCCATAGATTTTATTTCTCTTAACTCCATCACACCCCTTGGATGGGTGCCATACACAATCTGGAATGGGCTTTGTCTTGTACTCCTTTTCATGGAATCATTATAGGTGAACTCTACTTGAGCAATGACTGAATCCAAAGTTGAGCCATGCTCCTTGGTTAGGCATCTTAATAGGTTTCCAAGAGACTATTAACTACTTTGGTCTAACCATCTGATTGGGGATGGTATGCAGATGAGAAAGCTAAGTCTGTCCTAAGCTTTTTCCACAAGGTCTTCCAAAAATGACCAAGGAACTTGGGATACCTTTCTAAGACTATGGATAGAGGTAATCCATGTAGTCTTATGATCTCCTTAAAGAAGATCCCTGCAATATGTGAGGCATCATGGCTAGTCTTGCAAGGCAAGAAGTGAGCCATCTTAGAGAACCTGTCCACCACACACACACACTATCATATCCCTATTTGGTCTTAGGAAGGCCAAGTACAAAATCTAAATTGACAACATCTCAAGGTCTATTGGGAATGGGTAATGGAGTGTAGAGACCTACAATAGAAGACCTACCCTTTGCTCTTTGGCAGACCATACAAGCCTCCACAAATTTCCTTACACCTGATGGAATTCTAGGCCAATAGTAGGGCCTTCTCACCAACTCTAGTGTCTTATCTAATCCAAAATGGCCTACCAGACCCCCAAAATGATTTTCCTTTACAATGTTCTCTCTAAGTGATCCCCTAGGGATACACAATTGACTCCCCTTGAAGAGTAGTCCCTTCTATAGCATACAGTTAGAGAAAGTACTATGATACTACCCTATCATATCATTGTAGACTTGGTAAGCTTCCTTGAAGTCTTCATCTTCATCATACATATCTTTGATGGAGTGGAATCCCACATTCTCTAACCTTACCTCTTGGATTGTCAGATTTCTCCTACTAAGGGCATCAACAACCTTGTTTTCTACTCCTTTCTTATGTTTGATTATGAATGTGTAGGATTGGAGATATTCCATCCACTTCACATGTCTATGGTTCAGCTTCTCCTTCCTATTCAAGAAAATCAAGGCATGGTTATCGGTATAAACAACAAATTCTTTTGGTGACAAGTAGTGCCTCCACTTCCTTAGGGATTGAACCATTGCATACATCTCCAATTCATAGTTGGAGTACCTTTTCTTTTCCTCATTTAGCTTCTCACTGAAGAAGGATATAGGATTTCCCTCTTGACTTAAGACTCCCCCTATGGCCCTATTTCTTGCATCACACTCAATGGTGAAGACTTTGCCTAGATTTGGTAACACTAGAATAGATTGTTCTTCCACCTTCTTCTTCAAAAACTCAAAATCTCTACCAGCTTCTTGAGTCAACACAAACTAACATTTCCTACCTCCCCTAATGGTGTATATCATGGGGGAAATCACATTACTAAAGCCTCTAATGAATTTCCTATAGAAGCTTTCTAGGAAATGAAAACTTTTGACCTCACTTGTTGTTCTTGGAGTGGGCCAATCCAATATGGCATCCACCTTTGATGGATCCATCTTGAGGTTTCCTTTGGAGATAAAAAATCCTAGGAAGATCAACTCCTCCTACAAGGAGATGCACTTGTCCAAGTTGATTCTCAAATTCTTCCCTAGAAATCTCTTCAAAACTTGTTCCACATGATCAAAGTGTTCTCCCTTGCTCTTACTAGAGATGAGAATGTCATCTAAGTAAATAACTACAAAGTGGTTAATGAATGATTTAAGCACCTCATTTTGTTAGAAATAGGGAATACTGAGAGGGGCGGGTGAATCAGTATTCTACAAACTTTATCTTTTTCCCAATTATGGATATAACAGATTATCTTTATACATGCATAACATAAGAAGCTAAACAATATGCATAGCAATGGAAATAAAGAACTCATAACACATGATATGTTCTCGAGGAAACCCTAGCCAAGAGAAAACCCCAATGGGGATGGTACCCATAAAGATCCACTAATCAAAAGTATCATGTTAAGGATGTTGACCCTGTTAGGAGTCTATTACAAGCATATAGTGTATCAGTCTTGATTAAGGGACTATAGGCCTTGTTAGAAGCCTCAACCCTGTTAGGAGTTGTCAATACAAAATCTGATTACCAGATGAGCCCACTACCCAAACAAGTAATGTACAATGTATACTTATTACAAAAATGGCTTAAGGTATATAACCTTATGCTTCTTGCATCAATATCTTTTTGCTGCTCTTACATTCGCATCATATCATTACAATATCACCACATATCTCTTTTCTTCTTACAATTACATATTACATCTATACAAGTTATTAAGGATAATAACTTTACATGGTTGGCTTCCATATATGTTTATCTAAGAGTTAACATCTAGGATGTTGTCCCTTTATATTTTTAAGTCATAATTTTGATAAACAAAATAATCCCTTAACTCTACTAATTTTGCCTTCAAGTTCTGTCCTGTCGGCTTAACATTGTCTTCAGTAAAACTATCATAACTAATTCCGTACATGCCGTACTAACTTTTTCTCTAAGATGGGTCATCATTAGTCATCATAGAGTCCATGTTCAAGTGTGCAAGCACTGACCTTACTCCAGTCAATGTTGCAAAAAAAAATTGTATCCTGGTGCACTAGTGAAAACACTGTCTTACACTTAGACAAATTTGCAATGCGTTCTTCTATACTTTCTCTCAGACCTATGTGATCTTCATGTGGATCATATGTTTCCATAATGACAACATCTATGTACTCACTTCAGCCAAATTTCCAACAATCTCCCCTTTTGTCATTGGTGGCAACATATGAGAAAATTGGCTAAGTGTACAAGTCAAAATCTCAAAATTGTATCAAAATTATGGCCATAGTATAGAATATGTATACTATCCTTATAACTCCTCAGAATATAAACTCTAATACAATTCTCCCCCTAAGAGTATCAATCCTTATCAAATATATCAATTTTCTGCTCTAAAATCTCTCCCCCTTTGACAACAATGACAAAATAAGGTAGGGAGGATTACCAAAATTGTATCCCAAAAAAGATTATACCTTCATTTTCTTATTGCAAAGCCGGTAGGCTTACAACACAATCTAAAAAATCATCTTTCATAGCTTCTATCTCCTTTTCCCATGAATTCTTGATGGAATCTACCACATTGAGTAATGTGCTCAGTCCATAAGCTGCTATTTGACAAGCTTGGAGGTTGTTGTCATGCCCCGCAAGGGAACCAGGGAAGAGAACAAAGATTCTCTTAACAAAAGAAAACCTAAGTAAAAATTTATGAAAAATTTTGAATTTTGAAAAGAGTTATGTAATCAAAACTTAAACTTAGATTCCTTCCAAGGTTCCCTTTTCATTTTAAATGCATGATTCGTTCAAATCCATTAAGTAAACTAACAGCAAGATTTATTTCTCAAAGCAAACTGCATCATATCTTTAAGAAATACAAAATATTTTCATTTCAACTTTCCATTTAAAAATCATCTATATTCCTAAATATCCTTTATGAACAATGTAACTTATAAAATTTATCCAACTCATTTGATACATTAAAAATATACTACATTTGGTTTTTCAATAGCTTCACTTAAACAACTATAATGAAAGCATGTTACATAATTTGGAATGTTAGAAAAATCCTTTTCTTTTCCAACATACATCTTAAACATAAAGTTCACATTTCCCTTTTCCCTTCTTCCTAAGTCTACCCATTCCAATTACATCATTTTGAAATACATTACTGATTACATTGCATTCAACTCCTCATAAGAGGTAACAAGATTATGCATCATGAAATATAATCACAAGGCCTTCATTCTTCAAATCTGGTACATAAGCAAGCATGAATCATCAAGCATGTATCTGCAAAAGATACCTCGATAAAAATGTTTACCACCCAACCACGTGGATACCTATAAGGCCCACTCCCCCATGCTAGGAGATAAACAACAAGGTCCACAAAGAAGGAATAGCTAGGCCAAACCTAGGGTTGGGTAATCTTTCCCAAAATAGCAATGAAAAGAGAGTCAAAGTATAGATCTTTCCCAAAAGGTTCTAAGGCTTGAGTAGAAACTCTAAGCAACAACCTAAGTGAGTGTCATCGCATAGCCCTCACTCCTTGGGTTGTCCTGGTACTAGCCACTTCGGGCCCTGGCCCCCAAGTAGGCACATGTGGGATCGAATGCCTTTCATATAGACAAGTGCCATTTGATCGTACCTACACATAGGTACCTTCTCCCACTCCCATCCATAGCCTTTACTAGCGATAATGGCATGGGCAAGGCACATTTAATCTTTTTAATGTTTTAACCCATTCCCATCAGTTTAATTAAATTTTCACTTGTTAAATAACTCTTCAGTCGGTTGTCCTGGTTCTAGCCACTTTAGGGCCCTGGCCCCGCACTGAGAGCCACTCACTAGGTGTCGTTAGGTTTTCTACCCTCAACCCATACATCAAAATTACATCATACACATAGTAGAAGCACATTGTAAACACATTTGAAAACTACTACAAGGAATTGGAAATAATAGGATAGTTATATATGTTTAGAGAAATTAAGTACGTTTAAGAATGTTTAAAATGTCTTGACTCTAAACCCTAAACTGCTCCTTACAAACATTCTATCTCAATAAAGGCATCTAAATGTACTGAAAATAATTATTTAAGTCTGAAATTGGCTAATCCTTGTTTAGTGGAGATTATTTTCAGTACATTTAGATGCCTTTATTGAGATAGAATGTTTGTAAGGAGCAGTTTAGGGTTTAGAGTCAAGACATTTTAAACATTCTTAAACGTACTTAATTTCTCTAAACATATATAACTATCCTATTATTTCCAATTCCTTGTAGCAGTTTTCAAATGTGTTTACAATGTGCTTCTACTATGTGTATGATGTAATTGTGATGTATGGGTTGAGGGTAGAAAACCTAACGACACCTAGTGAGTGGCTCTCAGTGCGGGGCCAGGGCCCTAAAGTGGCTAGAACCAGGACAACCGACTGAAGAGTTATTTAACAAGTGAAAATTTAATTAAACTGATGGGAATGGGTTAAAACATTAAAAATATTAAATGTGCCTCACCCATGCCATTAGCGCTAGTAAAGGCTATGGATGGGAGTGGGAGAAGGTACCTATGCGTAGGTACGATCGAATGGCACTTGTCTGTACGAAAGGCATTCGATCCCGCATGTGCCTACTTGGGGGCTGGGGCCCAAAGTGGCTAGTACCAGGACAACCCAAGGAGTGAGGGCTATGCGATGACACTCACTTAGGTTGTTTCTTAGAGTTTCTACCCAAGCCTTAGAACCTTTTGGGAAAGATCTATACTTTGACTCTCTTTTCATTGCTATTTTGGGAAAGATTACCCAACCCTAGGTTTGGCCTAGCTATTCCTTCTTTGTGGACATTGGTGTTTATCTCCTAGCACAGGGGAGTGGGCCTTATAGGTATCCACGTGGTTGGGTGGTAAACATTTTTATCGAGGTATCTTTTGCAGATACATGCTTGAAGATTCATGCTTGCTTATGTACCAGATTTGAAGAATGAAGGCCTTGTGATTATATTTCATGATGCATAATCTTGTTACCTCTTATGAGGAGTTGAATGAAATTTAATCAGTAATGTATTTCAAAATGATGTAATTGGAATGGGTAGACTTAGGAAGAAGGGAAAAGGGAAATGTGAACTTTATGTTTAAGATGTATGTTGGAAAAGAAAAGGATTTTTCTAACATTCCAAATTATGTAACATGCTTTCATTATAGTTGTTTAAGTGAAGCTATTGAAAAACCAAATGTAGTATATTTTTAATGTATCAAATGAGTTGGATAAATTTTATAAGTTACATTGTTCATAAAGGATATTTAGGAATATAGATAATTTTTAAATGGAAAGTTGAAATGAAAATATTTTGTATTTCTTAAAGATATGATGCAGTTTGCTTTGAGAAATAAATCTTGCTGTTAGTTTACTTAATGGATTTGAACGAATCATGCATTTAAAATGAAAAGGGAACCTTGGAAGGAATCTAAGTTTAAGTTTTGATTACATATCTCTTTTCAAAGTTCAAAATTTTTCATAAATTTTTACTTAGGTTTTCTTTTGTTAAGAGAATCTTTGTTCTCTTCCCTGGTTCCCTTGCGGGGCATGACAGTTGTCAAATTTGATATTTTTAAAGGATGTCTTAGTTGTAAGACATTCTTCTAACTACTCTTCAATGATACTCAACTTCATAGAGATGTGTTCTCTCAGAAGAGTGAGTCTCCTCATTTTTCTATTCCTCTCATCTTGCAATATTCTGATTTCATCATAAAGCTTTCAAACTTTCTTTTCAGCATCACATACCTTCACATTAGGTCTAGAAAGAAGGTTACATTCATTCTGAATCTCAGCTTCCTTCAACTTGATATTTTCTTCCTCTTCTGCTATCAAAATATCTAGTTTTGTACACTGTATGTACAATGATTTTCTTGTCTCCAAATGTTTCCTCAAGTTCTTGATACAAATATCAAGATTGCTAATATCATTTCTGATATTCTAACTGATGTTCAAAAGCATTTTAGCTTCATAAGCTGCTTGAGCTCTCACTTTTGCAATATCAGATAGGTTAGGGAATTCATTGTCAAAAGTGCTCATTAGCTTCTTAGTTTTCTCCAAAGGGTCTACCTCTGTGATTTGTGTAGTTACAATGCTTTGTAACTTCTCAGTAAGGTCCTTTAGACTCCCTTCAAGATTCTTCACTTTCTTGTTCTTACTAATGATTTTATTCAAAGAACTGATCAGTTCCAACTGATCATCATCATCAACTTCCTTTCCTAAATCTTCAAACAAAGATCCAATTTCTTTCTTCTTTCCAGCCTCAGGAGTAAGACTGATGTCTTATTTGGTAGGAATGGGTGGTTGAATCTCAATCTCCTTAGGTTCTTCACTGATAGATTGAGTTTTCTCTGCTTCTTTAGTTCTATCTGGTTCATCAAGAGCCCAATTGTCAACAATGTTTGCTAAGTTCTTGAATACATTGTCATCAGTATCCAATGTGACCTTAGTACCTTCTATATTCATAGTTTCATCTTCAATGTTAATAGCTGAAGGAGAAGGAATATCCTCTTGTTCAGCTTCAACTGCTTTCTCTGCTACAACCGATGGCTCTCCAACATTTTATGCCATGACCTTGATTATTGCCTGCTCTATATCTAAATTAACTTCTTCATATCTATCTCCCATAATCAAAATGGTTCTCCTTTTGGTTCTCAAATGGTTGCTTAAGGCCTTTAATATCTACTCCAAGTGTTCATCATCTCTCACATCACAAAGCTTATTCACAAGATTCTTTCTGATATTAGTGTCTTCTTCAATTACTCTCTACTTTCTATTTAGAAGTTTGGTATACAACTCATTAGGTATTTGACCTTGAATAGAATCAAATTTCTTGTCTGCCAAAATCATATGCTTCACAGTAGCATTCTCCAAATTAAGTCTATCTGAATAATCATAAAGACTGTAGTAATTATTCATTCTAGTAAAGTCTGCATTTTCAATAATCTTGTCATGAAGCTTTTCAACTTTAGGTTTCCAAGCTTTCTTCTTAACCAAAGTAGTGTCATCATCTTTTATTTTTGCAATTCCTCTTGGTACTGGTTGAACTAAAGTCTTCTATCTCTTTCTTGGTCCACTAGCAATTTCTTTCATTCTCTTGCTAGCTGTGGAGGAAGTGGAACTAGTTGTTACTTGTTCCTTTTCTGGTTCATCTACTTTCACCTTGAATTGTGTAGGTTCTTGTTGTACTGCACTAGATGACAAGGGTGGTACAATCAAGACTTCTTTCTATCCAATATCCCTGATTGCCGCTGCTGTCTATTTTTCTATTAAGAATTCTTGTTCTAACATTCCTCTATCTTTCAGTATTCTCCTAATAGTGCTATCAACTTACTTCTTAGATTACTTCTCTTTAGTTATAGCTTTTTCCAAGTTGAAGTTCTCTTCAAAATTTCCAAATCTACTACACTGAGTGTCCAATTTACATTTAAGTAATCTGCCAACATATTCTTCTATTTTAGCCTCACATATCTCATAGCCAAGAGGGTCTAAGAACTCAATTCTAGGTTCCACTACTTCAATTTAGTGTCAACCATGAAACACATATCATTTTTATACTTCTTCACAAGTGACTGTGGAATTATTGATCTGCTAGTTACCATGTTTTGAAATGCCTTCATTACTAACATAGCACTCTGATTTACTTTGCCAATAACATGTCTCAAATAAACTTTATTTATCCTTTCCATAGCAGTTTTTCCATCATTCCAATCATCTCAAGTTCATGATTTTAGGGCTTTCATAGATTCAACACTCAAATATTTCACCAAATCACTGCAAAATGCTTCCAATCTCTGTTCTTTTCTCTCCTAAACACTTCAATTCACTTTGATAATCAAATAACATCGATCATAACCTTTTATTACTTCAATCTTACTTAGATCTAACATTGCATTCAATTCTTTTGTCGCTTCTTTCCAAAAAAGTTGTTTCTGCTATCCTGCAAAACTTAAAACTTCTTACGATCTTGCAAAACATAATATTTTCTTTTGCGCTCTTAACCATAGCATTAGTACATCATAAACTATCTTATATTAACTACGCAAGACTTAATTCATTGAAAATCTACTTGTACACTTTCTAAGTTCCTAATCTAGTGCAATTTTCATAAATTAAGTGCTTTGAGTTAGGTCTTGTAAATATTCATTCTTACCACTTGATACTTCACCTTTCTGATTACCTTCAATGTTGAATATGTCTCCTTGATCTATGCCTTTAACAAACTTCACTTCATCTGCATTACTACAACAACCTTTCTATTTGTTACCTGCATCTTCATTTCTTCTTGCATGATTTCTAGGGTTAGGGTTAGGATGAAAAACTCCATTGTTCATTCTACAAAACCTTGTTTTATGTCCAATCTTGTTACATATCTGACAAACAATTCCATTGTTCCCATATCTTCATCCTTGCTGATTGATTTGTGATTTGCAGTTTCTAGCAATGTGTCCAATCTTGTTGCATCTATAACATACTACTTCATTTCTTCTATTTATATCTTCAGTAGGTCTCTTATCTGCATTGTTAGTATTCCTAAACATTCTACTACCATAATTATTCTCAATAACTTTAGGTCTTCTACATTCAATAGCTCTATGTCCAAAACCATGACAATTATAACAATAACCATTAAGAGGTTTAAATTGTTTACTTGTGCAATCTCTCTTCATGTGACCAATAGCATTATGACCAAAACATCTACCTTTGAATTCTCTTTGCATACCTTTGGGTGATTCTTCTTGGTTCGGTGGTTCTTCTTCTTAAGGTGGTTCTTTTCCTTTAGGTGGTTCTTCTCCTTTAGGTGGTTCTTCTCCTTTAGGTGTATCATCAAATTTTTTGATCTCATCTGACTTCTTCTTATCTATGCTTTCAGATTTGGTTCCTTGCTTTCATCATTTATTCTGAATATATTAAATCCAAGTCTAGTCTTATCATAGGATGGTTTTCCATAAGATACTTTTTCATCGATCTTCTCACTATTTGAATATAGCCTTTCAAGTTGTTGTTTGGATTGAGTCAATTCACCTTTCACAATCTTATTGTATTTCTCAAGTTCTGCATGCTACAAATTTACTTTCTCAAATTTAGATGTTACTTTGCCAAGTTTAGATTTTAATTCTTCATTCTCAATCTTCAACCTTTCATTCTCAGATCTCAGATTTGCTTTATTTTTGTCATTTCCATCTTTCAAACTAAGCTTCAAACTTTCTATCTTTAGTTCATGCTTAAGGATCACATTTTATTTTTCTAAATTGTCATCTTCAATAAGAATTTCAGATTCCTTTTCAGATTTTAGATCTTCTATCTTGTTTTTCAATTTCTCAATAAGATTCTTTGCATCATCATATTTCCTTTTCAGAGTGTTTCTTTCATCAGTAAGCATATCAATCTATTCAAGAGCTTCTTCAAGATTTTTCTGTAGTTGATCCATATCCATAGAGATCTTACTCAAGCTACTAGGCTTTCCTTGAATGATTCTTCTTTGAGTAACTAAGCTCTGATACCAATTGTTAGAAATAGGGAATACTAAGAGCGGGGGGTGAATCAGTATTCTACAAACTTCATCTTTTTCCCAATTATGGATATAACAAAGTATCTTTATACATGCATAACATAAGAAGCTAAACAATAGGCATAGCAATGGAAATAAAGAGCTCATAACACATGATATGTTCTCGAGGAAACCTTGGCCAAGGGAAAACCCCGATGGGGATGGTACCCACAAAGATCCACTAATCAAAAGTATCATGTTAAGGATGTTGACCCTGTTAGGAGTCTATTATAAGCATATAGTGTATCCGTCCTGATTAAGGGACTATAGGCCTTGGTGGAAGCCTCAACCCTGTTAGGAGTTGTCAATACAAAATCTGATTACCACATGAGCCCACTGCCCAAAAAAGTAATTTAAAATGTATACTTATTACAAAAATGGATTAAGGTATATAACCTTATGCTACTTGCATCAATATCTTTTCGCTGCTCGTACATTCACATCATATCATTACAATATCACCACATATCTCTTTTCTTCTTACAATTACATATTACATATATACAAATTATTAAGGATAATAACTTTACATGGTCATCTTCCATATATCTTTATCTAAGAGTTAACATCTAGGATGTCATTCCTTTATATTGTTAAGTCATTATTTTGATAAACAAAATAATCCCTTAACTCTTTACTAATTTTGCCTTCAAGTTCTATTCTGTCGGCTTAACGCCATCTTTGGTAAAACTATCATAGCTAATTTTGTACATGCTGTACTAACTTTTTCTCTAAGATGGGTCATCATTAGTCATTATAGAGTCTATGTTCAAGTGCACAAGCACTGAAATTACTCCAGTTAATGTCGCAAATAAAAATTTTATCCTAGTGCACTAGTGAAAACACTATCTTACACTTAGACAAATTTGCAATGCATTTTGCTATACTTTCTCTTAGACTTGTGTGATCTTCATGTGGATCATATGTTTCCATAATGAAAACATCTATGTACTCAGTTCAGCCAAATTTCCAACACATTCATGAGCCTCATGAATGTGCTTGGTGCATTTGAGAGACCAAAGAGCATCACCAACCACTAAAATAGCCCCTCATTTCTCTTGAATGTTGTCTTCCACTCATCTCCTTCCCTCACCCTGATCTGGTGGTAACCAATTTTAAAATCCATCTTAGAGTAATAATTTTCCTCTCCTAGGAAATCCATCAAGTCCTACATTCTTTGCATTGGAAACTGGTACCTTATAGTGATTTTTTTATAGCCTAGGAGTCATTACATAACCTCTATGTACCCTCCTTCTTTGGGGCTAACAGTGATGGCACTACACAAGGACTTACACTTCTCCTTATGAACCCCTTACTTAAGAGTTCTTCAATCTACCTAGCCAACTCTTCATTCTGACTTGGTGTAATTTTGTAAGCTGCTTTGTTTGGGAGTGTGGAACTAGGAATGAAGTCTATACAATTACTTACATCTCTGACATGGGATAGTGTCTCTATCTTAAAATCTGCAATCACACCTTTATACTTCCCTAGAATTTCCTACACCTCCTTAGGTCCCACTCTCCTCCATGGCTCTTCCTTCTCTATCCTACACTCCTTTCCCTCTTCTTTAAGCCTAACCACAATGGCATAGCATGGAGTGTCCTTTTTTATTGTCTTCATGAACTCCTTCTCCCCTACAAATAGCATGCTACTAGCTTAAGGAGTATCCTTCCCATCATCTAGTAGGGGTCTCATGGTGAACTTCCTTCCACCTTTGGAGATCTCATACACATTTTTCTTTCCATCATGATGTGCATCCATATCATATTTCCAAGGCCTCCCTAATAATAGGTGGCAGGCATCCATATCAGTCACATCACATAATATGCTATCATGATAGTCTCCTATGCTAAACTCCACATGTACCTTCTCATTCAACAAAGCTTGTTGTTCCTTGTTCAACCATGACACTTTGTATGGGTTAGGATGAGGTATCTTCTTCAACCCAAGCTTATCTACCATAGAAATGAAAGCTAAATTATTAGTTGAACCTGAATCTACTATAACTTTACAAAATTTACATTTCACCTTGCATGCAGTTTTGAATAGGGTCTTCCTTTGTGCTGGTTCCTTGGCTAGAGGGTTCTTTAATAGGTTCATGTTGAACATGAGAAACTATCACTACTCTAGATTTTCAATCCCTTTGGCTCCTTGTATGCTTTGTGTGTCACCTTGTTGGGCTAAATGGACTCTCCTATCCCATCCTTGCTGACTATTCCCATTCTTGTTAGGGCACCTTGAGGCTTGGTGTCCAACCTGATTGCAATTGAAACACCTTCTAGTAAATACTCTTGGAGCTCTTCCTCCAGATCTCCCTCTACCATTCCCTCTTCTTCCTCTAAAGCCTCCTCTAGGATTGGCTTCACCATCCTGATTTTCCTGATTGCTAGACTCCCCTTGGGGTCTATTGAAAGATCCTCTCCCATTGAATATTCCTCTGCCTCTATTTTTTTCTCCCCTTGCTTTTTTTTGGGAGTCACCCTTCCTACTTTATCTTTCCTCAATCTTTTGTGCCATTTGGAAATAAGAGTGCACTGATTTTGGATTGAAAAAAGTGAGTTCATCTTGGATTGAGTACTTGAGGCCATTCAACTACCTTTCCAACTTTTTCTTCTCACTTTCAGCCACCTTGGCCCTTAGATTGAATTTGTGAAACTCCTCAGTGTATACACCCACATCCAAATCCTTTTGTCTAAGACTCTGCAGCCTTTGGTGCATCAAGACTTCATATTCCTCTAGTATGAACTAATTCTTGACTTCTATCTTCATTATCTTCCATGAATTTATTGCTTCCTTGCCATCATCTAGCCTCTCAATTTTGAGAAAGTTCCACCAACTAAGGGTAGAGCCTTTCATCTTGGCTTTAGCAATCTTTAACTTATGGCATTCAGGCACACTATCACATTCAAAGTGATTGTCTAGTGCCTCAATCTAGTCCATGCAATCCTTTGGATTTAGTTTACCACAAAACATAGGGAGATTTGCTTTGGTGTCTCTTCTCTTTACCCTTTCAAGGGCTTCTAACATGACTCTTTGGTCTTCTAGCAGAGCCTGTCTACTTGGCCTGGGGTCTTCCTCTTCATTTTCCTTTTCTTCCTTAGATTCTTCTTGTGTTCCCCTGACCACTTTCCTCTTCAACTTATCCAACTCTCTCTTCATCATTATATTCTCCTATCTCATAGCTCTGCTCTCTACCATTTGTTCTTTAACCAACTTGGCCAATTCCACATTAGCTATCCTTAGAGGGATCTCCCTCTCTTCCTCATTTTTAGACATCTTGTCTTTCCCTTACTTATCCAATCAAGACATTGGTGGCTCTGATACCACTTGATGTAGAGAACTACAACCAACTACCAAACTTAGGGTCTTCAACTTGTAATCCACACAATGATGGATTCTAGAATCAATTTGAAATCATTTACCCACACCCAAGTACACTATTCTGATGAGCCCTATAAGGCACTTGCCCTTATAGTTTCAAAAAACCTTCAACAAAGAGTGGAGACTAATTTCCTAAATTCAATCAAGTCAGATTCCACACCCAAAAGGAATCCTTCACACCTACAACACCGATCTCTCACACTAGGCCTACA
The DNA here is from genome assembly GCA_027943335.1 of Chamaecyparis obtusa. Taxonomy (NCBI): domain Eukaryota; kingdom Viridiplantae; phylum Streptophyta; class Pinopsida; order Cupressales; family Cupressaceae; genus Chamaecyparis; species Chamaecyparis obtusa. The sequence continues at coordinate 1,855,856 of BSBK01001722.1, forward strand.
ATCCTTGTAGCCTTCCAAACCTTGATTTTGGCCTCTAGTTTCCAAAATTCCTTAAAACCCTAGAAAATAAACACTAATCAAAATACCCTTTTGGATCCCCCAAAATACTCTGAAGGAAATTAGGCTAATCTTGATCTAGCACCCCCAAACCCTCACCAAGCACACAGGCCTAATTGATCAAGTTAGACTAGGGCTCTGATGAAGAATGAGTAGGATGGGTTCCCAAGACCCCAAAACCTTTTGAAAATCATTTTTACACCTTATTCTACCAAATTCAACAACTTAAAAGTTTTTTTGGGTCTCCAACATTGACTGTCTCCACTTCACCACTCCAATCTTAGCCAAACACATAGAGATGTTTGGCCTAGTGCTGGCTTGAAAAAATATCAAACCTTCTCTCCACACTTCTAGCCTCTAGATTCCTTGAGACCACACTCCTAACTTGCATTCCCCTTAGTTTCATGAGGATCCACTAGTGGAATTGCAAGTTAGGCCTCCATTTCTCCAAGTCCCTTGAAATCAGGGTTGTTCTGGATCACCTGAACCAAAATGAGTGTAACTTTTGATTAGTATCTGAAAATGACTTAAAACAAAAATAATTCACTCCTCAATACAATTTACTTGTTAATGAAATGATTTTGAAATCATTCCCAAACCGTACGGAACCCTACAATCCACTAGTAATGCTTAGAATTCTAGAAATTCAAGGTTTTTTATTCCAAAACTTCAAGCCTTCGATTACAATGAGATCTAAGCCCTTGGTTGATCATTCTCAATATATTTTAAATCCATTCCAATGGTTATAACCACCTTCTTAGGTGTTCTTAACTAAATTACAACATTTGAGCAACTTTTCAAAGTTGTCAAGCAACTTTTGAAAGTTGCATTACAACTTTTACCATTTTTGGCTTCTAGGTTCTAACTAGGTCCTACCCAAACCTAGATGGATCTAACCTATCCATTCCAAGCCTAAAATATTAAATTCAATAAAAAATCCTTAAATCTAAACATTTTGGACCATTTGGTCCAATTGAGAAACTTGGCTTATAAGATCACCTAAGTGCCAATTGACCTCACACTTGGTCATTTATTACATCATAGGAACCCATAAGGATCCAAACTCCTAGCTACCCTTTCCTATCACCCATGCCTTCATATGAGAGCCTTGGTTCCCTACACCACATAAGACTTAGTGCTTACTCACCAAATTTAGAATGTCTTGGAAAGAGTCTTCCAAGGTCTTCACTTCATCATCCCATGACTTGATCAGAAGTTCACTGACATGGATTAGTCCATTCAGTGCATAAGATGCAGTCTCCACTACCTTCAACTCATTGGGTACATAGTTTATCATTGATCCTTCTATCTTCTCCATCTTTATGAGATGAGCTTCAAATATTGAAAGCTTAGGAGTGATTAGACTCTTTAGAAAACCAAATCTTTCTACTACTCTCTCTTTCTCTGTATTCAAAGAACTTATCTTATCCAAAATTTTGGATGTCTGCTTGTCCATTTCCAACATAGTTTGTGAAGAGGTTTCACAACTATCCATTATGTTGTCTACTAGGATTGGTGCAATAAATGTATAGTTTTCTTCCTTTGGCCACGTAGTTTTTAGCCTTAATTGTTGTTTCTTTCAGAATGCTTAAGTCCCATGAGATGGATTGGAAGAATTCCTTCAACTTCTTTTCTAAGTATCTCTTCTCAACCTTATCCTCTATGATCTTCAATAGTGACTCAAAATGGCTATCAAAGTTTTCCAATTCTAAGTTGAAGTTCTCTACATCATCCTTTCCTTGAAATGTGAGAGTTGTAGGGAGTATTTTATTCACAGTCTCTACTACCCTAGAAATTAGCTTTACCTTCTTATCCCCCTGTTGTTCTGACCTTTCCTTTGTCTTAGAAAATTACATGAAGGATAGCCTCATGAGTTCATCCTCATCCATACTTTCCATAGTGGTGCTTACTGGTTTGGCCATACTTTCCAACAATAGAGTGGAGCAAGTATCCAGTTCTTGTTTAAGCTCAATTTTTACCTCTTCTTCTTTTTCTACTCTTGTTTCCTTTTCCTGATTTTCTTCTTGTTGTTTCTCCTTCTCTTTTTCTTTCTCTTCCTATTTTTATTCTTTATGTTCTTCCTCTTTTTTTCCTTCCTCTTCTATTGTCATTGCACTGTCCAGATTTCCTTGAAATCGATCATTTACATCAAGTGAAGTGTCTAGTGATATATGCACACCAAAATGAAGAAGTCTAGTTTCTTGTCAACTTCACTTTCTTATTCACTCTCTTCAGCTATCCTAGAGCTTTCTCCCATTCCTAAAGGTGTAGGCTTGGCAACCTTGGGAGGTGAGGTCTTCTTAGGAATATTTCACATAAGAATTTTTTCAAATGCCATTTGTGTGTCTTCTATAACCTCATCATACTTCCTTGCCATTATCTTCACAAGTTTGGCCTTTATTTTCAATAGAGGTTTCAACTCTTGAATGATTCTCTCCCTCTCTTATATGGGGACTACATACAACATGTCTTCAATATTCTTATTTCTGATAGTCTCATCCTTAGAATGTACTAATTTTTTTCTTATTTCTAACTTGCTATAAAAGTCTTTAGGAATAATGCCTTCTATTTCTAGAAAATTCTTCTTGTACACTAACAAGTACTCAATTACTGACTGATTTTTAGAATCATACCTTTCATAATACCTATTCATTGTCTTCAAGTTTCTATCTCTTATTATCCTCTTCTATAACATCTTGATATCTGGTTTCCAAAAATCTTGTGGCTTCTTCTATTCTACTTTTTCTATTGTCTTCTCCGTCACCTTGTCCTCTTTCTTCTTTGCTTCTACTTCTACCTTTTGTTTCTTAGGGCTACTTGGTTTGTTAGATCTTTTAGATCTCCTAGGTGTGCTTGTAGGTGCATTTTCTTGTTCTATCTTCTCTATGTAATTGATAAATCAATTATATTCATTGTGGTACTTATTACATTTTTTGTTTAAGAAGGAGGAGGTGCCCCTAATGCCAAGCTAGAGGATCCTTCTATGATCTTTTTCCTTACCTATTTTAGTTTTTCCTTACAAATTCCCACCTTTGTAGAAATGTCATCAACCATTTTATCAATCTTCCTCTTTGTTGTCTCTTTATCCTGTTCTTCTCTAAATTTTGTTGAATTCTCCAAGTAATTTCCCCATCTCTCTTCACATGTGTATATCTCAGCTACTAATACATGTTCAAATTGCATTGTGAGAACATCAGAACTAACCTTATACCCCATAGGGTAGCACCATTTCTTTCTTGGTTCTACGACTTCAAAACACACATAGTCAGTTTCAACCATGAAACATATTGTGTCTTTATACTTCTCTACCAAATCCTCAGGTGTTCTGTATCTCTCCTTCATTTTACTTTGAAGGATCTTAATCATTACAAATATTTCTCCATTTACCCAATCTTTTTTTTCTCCTAAAGCTCTCTGATATCTGTATGCCAATAGGTATACTATCTTTCCATGCTCTAGGGTGCATTCTGGGAAATTTGTGTACAATGTGAATGTACATGTATATCAGGAGTGAACCAAACCTGAAAGATTTTGACTTGTCCTTCTTGATAATCCTCACATTTTTCAAGAAATGTTGTGCTAGGATTTCACATAAGTTAAAATGGTGTTTTCCTTCACCATTCTATAGGCCATCATAATTACCCCTACTGACATAGAATTAGGTCTGCTGTTATAGAATAATTTGTATCCTAGTATCATTTCTACCATTCTCCCATCTTGCTAAAAGATGTCATTCATAGTCATTTATCTCTTATCCCATTTAGAATGAGTTAGGGTTTCTACTTGCTTCTTGATATTCTTCTTAGCTACAAGAAGGGCTCTAGTATTGTCCAATCTAGTTATCTCATGAATCGACTAGCTACATATCTTAATAGGTTTCTCTCCTATCCAAATGAATTGATCATGGATTCTTCTTAGAATGATTTTTGAACCATTCAGTTTCGTAGAAATCATTAAGGAGGGTTAACTTAATGATAGATTTCTCTTCTAGATGTTTGAACTCTTCTTTCATTTTTCCATCTGACTCTATCATCTCTCCTAATTCCTTATAGATCTCAACATCACCTATGGTCTCATACCTACAGTGAATGTAAGCCCTAATATCTTCAATGTGTAACATGTCGTATGGGGTTTGCAAACATTCTCCTTCTGGATCATCCTCACAAGACTTAAATGGGTGCCTCTTAAACTTATACCTTGGTCTATCAATTACATCAAATATGGTAGGTGCATCCATAGCTTCTGGTAGAGTATATAATCTAAATACCTTCAATATTTTTTCCATTCTTACACTCTCTTCCTGATGATGGATCATGGAGTGTGATCCAAAATGTTGATGCTAAAAAATACACACAATCGAATCAAAAACTCACTTGTAGTTAAAATGGATTGTGGAAATTTGATATTATTAATTTACCTTTAATATGCCAAAATCTAGAACTTTTGCTTCAAACAATCATGCAATGTGGCTGCTAGATGGTTGTACTGCTTCTTAACTCTATTCTCCTTGGTCACTACTAATTAAATGGTGCAGAAATGATATTTTTCAAGGTTTTTTATCCATCACAAGGTGAGTGAATGGATTAATCACAAATAGCTCAAATTTTCATACTGTCCAGTCAAACATAGATTTTGTGAACATAGGATATGAATCTTCAAGTGTTGCGATCATAAATATAAAATCCATAGTGTCTATACACAACATATGTAAGCTTGCATGATCTTATTCCACATAATCAAGGGCTTGATATAATTTTTGGTGTGCATCCAATGCTCCCCCTAAGGCCACATGACCTTCTAGGTTGATGTAGTAATGTCAACATCATGCGAAGACACAATAGCATCTATTGTCTCTCCCTGAATCAATGCCTTATTGAAATATTTTACCTTCCATAACTTCTCATCATCTTCATTTTCTATTTTCTTGAAATGATTCTTGAACTCATCTATGTACTCATTAATAATTTTACCACTGTCACCAATATTCTTCTTTATAACCATAGGTGGTGGTCCTCTTTGATGAGTCAAGTTTATGGGATGTTTTGTTTATGGTTTTCTGAATCCAGACTTAAATATCTTATGGTTTTTCATAAACATTATGTAGACTTTTATGTTTCTATGCTTTAACCATATGTATATTTGATACTTTTGAAACTAAGGACAAGACTGAATATATATGTATAGACTAATAGATATTGTGATAAAATCTGGTATTTCTCTTCTCTAGTTTTAATGGGTAGTGTTTCTGTAGCCGTGTGACAAGGCTACATTAAAATAGGAAAACTTATTATAATCTTTTCCTTGGATTTGTGTTGTGGATTCTAGTATACTAACCTTTTGTAGGAGAAGAATAAGTCAGCAAGGAGCACAAACTCAAGGGTGAGTGGGTCTTTTAAGGTGACTAACCATTTCAATTTTTGTTATGGCTCCACTACTTCCATAATTTTAGGGTTTCTAGTTCAGACCAAGTCAATTTGGTTACCGAGTGTTCCTATATTCTTGAGGCACTAAATATGGCTTATCCTCTTGCATAAATGATGTTTTCACTCTTATAACTGAAGTTGTTATGCTATGTAATGAAGGACCTAGTTTGTAGGTGTTCTATTTTCTTAGTTTCTTTTAAATAAGCTAGAACTTATGATTATGAGCTAGTTAGATGTTTTGAGGAATTCATATTGTAATTCAACAAAAAAGTGAAATAGTTTGATATTCTGTATTGTACTTATGTTTTGCTAAATGAATATATGATAGTTCCAGATTTGAATCTCTGAGTTGTAAATCATTCACACTTCCCTAGGGGCCCACATGGGAGGTGAATCCTCTACTTATGTTCAAGTAGGATTTAGTAAAGTTTCTTTGAAGTTGTTAAGCACTGTTGCTCCTGTAGTCACTAGTAATAGAACCACTAAATGTTCCCTGCAACATAGGTTTACTTTTGAAGCATTGTCCATTTCCTGCTAAACTTTCCTTTGAGTTATGAGCTAATCTATAGTTTTAGTTTCTAAGTATAAATCTCCTATAGCAATAACTTTTACTTTAGTAGTGATGACTCTTGGAAGAACTAAAGCATAAACTTTGCAGCCATCATCTCAAGTTCACGTTCCTAGATTGATACATTTAATGAAGTTTAGGATGATGTTCTAAGTAGATATGTGATAATTTTAAGCAATGAATCACTATCAAAGGATGTCCAATCCTTGAGTTACTAGGATATTATTCTGACCAGTCATTTTTGGTGTTGTTGCCAGGGATGGTGTCAATTTAGTTCAACCCAGAAGTTATGAAGTTAGTTGTATTCTGCATAAAATTGTATACATAGACATAGGGATCATCTAGGGTGATTCCTACCTAATCTTAATTAGGAAGAACCATTTGAAGTTTTTCAACTGAGCACTTGAGGAACCCCAATTAGAAAACCCACAAGAAGAAGAACTATTTGAAAATGTTCTTGTTGATGCCTATTACCAATTGCCTTCACCGTAGTCATCTAAAGAGTCCTACTATTTAAATGCCCTTTTTGCTAACTCGACATATCTAGACAACATAATGGCTCACCCTACCTTCCCTTTTCCTATTCCTACTCAACAAGGTAACCTAAATTTGAAAAACATTCCTACTTTTGTGCTTCCTAAATTCTATGGACTCATCACATAAGATCAAGAGACTTTCTTATTTGAGTTTGATATCCTCTGTCGAAGCTATGACTACACCACTAATGGCCATAAGCTCAAATTGTTTCCCTCCACTTTAAAGGAGGCTGCTCTAGGATGGTTTATGAGTTTGGGTGCTAATGTTGTAGCATATTGGAATATAATGTGTAGCCTTTTTCTTGCTAAGTACAAAGATTATTGTAGAGGATGGGACTTAAAAGGAGATGACATATTTAAAATGTCATAGAAGGAAGATGAAACCTTGGAAGACTATGTCTCTAGGTTCATGTTTAGCCTACAGCGTAACACAAAACATGAGCTAAATGAAGAATCTCAAAAGCATATATTTTTGAGAGGTGTGAATGATGGAAGCATTGAGGCCCTTGACCTTATGGCAGGAGGGGACATTACCCAGAATAATTGGGCTGACATACAGAGTATATGTCTGAACTATTCTAGAGCTACTGTTAAAAAGGGAAGAGGCTTAAGAGCCTTGCCTCACAAATCTAATGGTACAGGTGTGTCCAAAATGGAGCTATCCAATCTATTGTTAGATTTCAAGAAAGACATCATTAATGATGTCGCTACTCATTTGGACACAATGCAGGCAAGAAGGAAGAAAGATGAAGCTGATGCAATGTTAGCAGAGTACTATCCAAACTGTAGGGAGAAGAAAAAGAATTGTTGGTGTAAGTCTATTGCAAGCTTGGAGTCCAAACCTATGCCTACCAGGTTCAAAGCCATTGATGAGAGTAGAGAGGTGCTCTACATTGCTGAGTGAAGGCCATGGGCTCAGAGACCAGGTATTCCCCAAGGTCCTCTTCAAAATTTTAATAGTAATAATGCATGGAAAAATCAATAGCATAGTGGATTTAGTGGGTATAATAGTTGGCAGTAGCCTTAGCAAGGTTGGCAACAACCTCAGCAAGGTTGGCAGTAGCATCAGCCAAGTTGGCAGCAACCTTAGCAAGGTTGGCAGCAACATTAGCTAGGATGGTAGCAATCTCAATAGGGTTGGTCACAACCTCAGCAACCCTGGTAGCAGTCCCAATAGGGGTGGCAACAACCACACAATTAGATGAACCAATCAAATTAGAAAGCTTTGATTCCACCACCTCAGTAGCAGGCTCTGATGCCTCCTCCTATAGCCAACACAATGTCCCCTAAATAGACTCAATTGCCTGCTCAGCCTACTCCTAATCCCAACAATTATAAACCAAAAACACAGCAGGATAGCTATGATATTTCCTTGAATAATATTCATTTAAGGTTTGGCACAACCCCTCCTCCTTCATAGTAGCCCATCATCATCAAAGTTGAGGATGCCTCGGTAGAGCCAACTGAGGTACCAGTCAAACCTGCTGCTCCTACAACTCAAGAGCCCCCATTTCCTCATAGGTTGGAGGAACAAGCTACACCAGTGGAAAATCAAGCAGTGTTGGACTTGCTTGCCCAACTAAAGAAAATGACAATCAAAATACCCCTGTTAGATGTCATAAAAGAAAAGCTTGCATATACTAAAGCCATGAAAGAAGCTTGTATAAAACAACCCAAGAGGAAGAAAAAGGATCCAAAAACCATACATGTCCTAGGATAGTTATCTGATCTAATATTAGAAAAATTGATAGTTCCAAATTATTATGATCCTAGTAGCCCTATGTTCATAGTCACTCTTCAAGGAATACAAGTCCACAATGCTCTAGTTGACTTAGGTGCATCCATAAATGTCATGACCAAGGAAGTAATGTCTCAGTTGCATATCATTGGTCTTAGGGAAACCCCCACCATCCTTAATCTTACCGATAGTTCCACCTATTAGGAATGAATTTTTAATGTTTGGTAGCCATTTTGTAGTAGTTTTTGTTGCATTCATCACTATGATTGTCATTGATGTCAACATAGTGATCTACCTGAGACTTGCAATGAAGTAGATAGTGTTTGAATTAGTGCACGTGGGATATTGTAGTTGGAGCTATGTGATGTTAAGGATATACTCTTTGATATGTTATATGTTTATGGTTAAGAGTGAAGATAGTAATTCATTTATTCATGGAAGTTATGAGCATTTTGGTGGAAGCAGTATTCAAGCAGTGTTCTTGAGTAGCGATTTGTGAAAATCGGATGATATCTCCTAAATGGGATGGAATCTAGTTTTGCACAGTTAAAGGGAAGTTGAAGACACATTGATAGTGATGTGGATGACAATGCAAACTTTGAGGTTGCATGAGTGAAGAATTACTATAATTGGAAGCTGACAGTTTTGTGTAATTTTGATGTAGTGTGTGGAAACTTTTTGGATGCTAACTCATTTGTAATTACTTGAGTGTGGTATAAAGGAAGGAATGTTTTTATTTGTTATAATATTGTTCGATGTGATGATGTATGCATGAAGTGAAGAAAAGAGCTAATGCAGTTGTGAAAGTGAATTTGTGAAGGAAGACATGTGAAGTACAAAGATCTTAAATTTAGATTTGGTCAAGTAGAGAGTGCGGTTTGGCACAGTGAGAAAGGAGGTAACATATTTGCTATTATTCTATTGAATAATCTAGAGATCAGTTGGATAGTGTGTTTAGTGATCTTTCCATTGAAGCTATTTGGGCAATGGGTCCATCTATCTTCCATAACTCTTAACAGGGTTAGAATCTTTTAACAGGGATTCAAAATTTCCTAACAAGGATTCATATGTACTTAATGTATTTCATAAGACTCCTAATAAAGTCCATCCTTTCACAAGGAATATTCATATTAGTGCATCTTTTTTGGGCATCATTCCCACCGGGGTTTACTCTTTGATCAAGAGGTTTCCTAGTCAACATATCTTACGTCATTGTGTTATTATGTATGAATATCTTTCTATGGTTGGTAATTATATTGCTTACATGGTTTAATGTTGTTGAAGTTGATAAAAGTTATAATTCTTAGATAATTGATTCACACCCCCCCCCCTCTCAGTTAGCTTGGTGGAATTTACTTTCTAACAATTGGTATTAGAGTAGCAAGTCCTTGAAAAAGAAGTTTAACAACTTAAGGAGATCCATGGAGAATTTTAGAAAAGAAAGCCCTAAGTTTGATGGAGTAAATTTTGATAGCTACAAAGAAAAAATGAAGACACACCTACTCTGTTTAGGACTAGGTTATTGGTTGATTACAAAGAATGATAAGACTATCATTTAAGAGGACAATCTTGAAACATGTACTAGTGATGGGAGAGATTTATTCATGTGTCAAATACTTGCAAGAGAAGCACTTTTGATAGCCCTTCCAAAGAATGAGTACAATTAGGTAAAATGGTTGAAAAAGTCTTATGAAATTTGGAAAGATTTTCACTCTACTTTTGAAGGTGATGAACATGCAAAGAAAGTTAGATTACATAATTGGATATGTGCATTTGAAGATATAAGAATGATGGAAGATGAATCTGTTAGAATCTATATTGGTAGAATGTCAGAAATTGTTGCAGGCATAAAATCTTGTGGAGGAACAAAGATAGAAAATGAAGTGATATGGAAAATTTTGAGGACATTGACTCCTGTATTTAAGAATACAACACAAATGATTGAACAAGTTATACCTTGTACTACAAACTTTACAAGAGAGACTCTTCTTGGAAGATTGGAAGCAACAAAGATGAACCTGAGGTTATCAGGAGACTTGCCTAGAATGGAGACAACATTAAATGCTCTTAGTATTTCCCCTAATTTGTCAAGAAGCATCAGTGTGAGTGGAAACTATGTTGGTAGCAGTAGATCTAGAAATGAAGAAGACAGGAAGATTGAAGAAGGTATTGCCTTGCTTGTGAAGAGAGAACCAAACGGTAAGAAAAATTTTAAATGTTGGACTTGTCAAGGATATGGTCATTTTGCATCTACGTGTCCTAAGAGAATTAAAAAGTATAGAAACAATTTCAAACCTACAAGATCTAAGGAATATTATTATTCTAATAATGAAGATCTTGAAGCTAGTGTAGAAAGAACTCTAAGTGAAAGTGATACTGAGAATAATGATGACATAGGATTTGTAGCAATTAAAGAAGAGAATCCTAAAACTGATGTTAAGGAAGAAAAAGCCTTAGTTTCCCAAGTTGAAAAGAAATTTTATTGGATTATAGACATTGGTTGTTCACATCATATGACTGGAGACATGAAAATGTTCATAAAGTTTAGCAATTATGATGGAGGAGTTGTTAGAGTTGGAAACAATGCACCTTTTTTGATTAAAGCTGTAGGATCTATTACTCTTGATGGAAAGACTAATACTGATGATGTTTATTTTGTGGATGGATTGAAACATAATCTTTTAAGTGTTGAATAGTTAGTTGATAAGGGATATGAATTTTGGTTTACTGAGAAAACTTGTGTGATAAAGTATATCAAATGGATGTAAAGTCAACATTTCTGAATGGAGAATTGGAAGAAGAAGTCTACATTGAGTAGCCTGAAGGTTTTCCTTTGAATCAAGAAGGAGACATGGTATGTAAACTGAAGAAAGCCTTATATGGACTAAAGCAAGCACCTAGAACTTGGTATGCAAGATTGGAAAAGTATTTGTTAAAGTTGGGATTTAAAAAAGGAACAACTAATAGCAATCTGTACACAAAAGAAATTGAAAATGGTTTGTTGATTATAGTTATTTTTGTTGATGACATTATTTTTGGAGGAGAAGATGAAGCTAGTGATAAATTTGCTGATGAAATGAAGATTGAATTTGAAATGAGTATGATTGGTGAAATGAAATACTTTTTGGGATTACATATAACATAGACCAATGATGGTATCCTTCTAAGCCAAACAAAGTACTTGCATGACTTGTTGAAAATATTTGGAATGGAGAACTGTAAACTAGTTGGAACACCTATAGTAATTGGACATAAATTATCTAGCACAGATGAAACACCGACAGTTGAATAGAAGAAATACAGATCTATGATTGGAGGATTACAGTAATGGACTCATACAAGACCTGATATAGCACACTTAGTTGGAATTGTTGCAAGATTTCAAGCTGAACCTAGAGAATCACATTATGCAGCAGTAAAGAGGATACTGAAATATTTAAGAGGCACAATGGACTATGGATTGTGGTATGAAAAATCTAATGATTTTACCCTATGTGTATATATAGATGTTGATTGGGGAGTTAGTGTTGATGATAAGAAAAACACTAGTGGTGGAGCATTTTTTCCTTGGAAGAAGATTGGTTTCTTGGCTAAGCAAGAAGCAAAATTGTATTTCACAGAGCACAACAGAAGTAGAATATGTAGCAGTAGCAAACAATTATAACTGGATAATTTGGATGAAGCAAATGCTGAAGGATATTGGAATAAAGTTTGTTAAACCTATTGTCATACATTGTGACAACACCAGCACAATTAGTATGTCTAAGAACCCTGTATTACATTCTAAGACAAAACATATAGAGATTAAGTATCATGTAGTAAGAGAAAAAGTAGCTGAGAAAGAAGTCAGACTTGAGTACATAAGTACAAAGGAGCAGATAATAGACATATTTACAAAGCCTTTTCCTAAGGATACATTTGAGTATCTGAGAGGTATGCTTGGGGTTATGCCCCAGCCTAATTTTGAGAAGTGATGCAGTTGGTTGCATCCATCCATTAGTATATGAGCCTTATCTTTCTTTTGGACTAGATGTTGGTACTTCCTCTATGGGGGAATATGTGTATTTGAGCTGAGTCATGAGGACTCTTGTGAATGTATTTCCTGAATAGTGTCTTTTGATATTGGAATTATTGTTGACATAATGATAAGATTTTTGTCATTGATGTCAATGAGGGAGAAGTGTACATGAAAAAACCATTTGTACTATCTGAACAGGAAAATGAAGCAAGATTTGATTGATGAAGAGGACTTGAAATATTTTTCTAGAGCAGTAGTATTGTAGTATTAGATTTTTGGAACATTGGATGTTTTTTCATCTATGTTTCCATCAATGCCAATGGGGGAGATTGTTAGGAATGAATGTTGAATTTTTGGCAGCCATTCTATAGTAGTTGTTCTTGCATTCATGACTATAATTGTCATTGATGTCAACACAGTGATCTATTAGAGACTTGTAGTGAAGCAGACGGTATTTGAATTAGCACATGTGGGATATTGTAGTTGGAGCTATGTGATGTTGAGGATATACTCTTTGATATGTTATATTTTTATGGTTAAGAGTGTAGACAGTAATTCATTTATTCATGGAAGTTATGAGCATTTTGGTCGATGTAGTATTCAGGCAGTGTTCCTGAGTAGCGGTTTGTGGAAATTAGATGATATCTCCTAATCAGAATGGAATCTGGTTTTGCATAGTTAAAGGGAATTTGAAGACACATTGATAGTGATTTGGATGATAGTGAAAACTTTGAGGTTGCATGAGTGAAGAATTATTGTAATTGGAAGCCGACAGTTTTGTGTAATTTTGATGTAGCATGTGGAAAATTTTTGGATGCTGACTCATTTGTAATTACTTGAGTGTGGTATAAAGGAAGGAATGTTTTTCCTTGTTGGAATATGGTTGAATGTGATGATGTATGCATGAAGTTAAGAAAAGAGCTAATGCAGTTGTGAAAGCGAATTTGTGAAGGAAGACATGTGAAGTACAAAGATCTTAAATTGAGATTTGGTGAAGTAGAAAGTGTGGTTTGGCACAATGAGAAAGGAGGTAACATATTTTATATTATTCTATTGAATAATCTAGAGATCAATTGGATAGTGTGTTTAGTGATCTTTCCATTGAAGCTGTTTGGGCAATGGGTCCATCTGTCTTCCATAACTCTTAACAGGGTTAGAATCTTTTAACAGGGATTCAAAATCTCCTAACAAGGATTCATATGTACTTAATGTATTTCATAAGACTCCTAACAGAGTCCATCCTTTCACAAGGAATATTCATATTAGTGCATTTTTTTGGGCATCATTCCCACCAGGGTTTACTCTTTGATCAAGAGGTTCCCTAGTCAACATATCTTGTGTCATTGTGTTATTATGTATGAATATCTTTCTATGGTTGGTAATTATATTGCTTACATGGTTTAATGTTGTTGAAGTTGATAAAATTTATAATTCTTAGATAAATAATTCACCCCCTCCCCCCCTCTCAGTTATCTTGGTGGACTTTACTTTCTAACACCACCATTACACCTAATGGGATGGTAGAGGATGTAATAGTCACCTTGAATTCTTGGGAATATTCGGTTGACTTTGTTGTCCTTTCTCCAAAGGATAACATGGGAGGGTATCCAATAATTATAGGTAGGCCTTGGCTAGCTACTATAGATGCCTATATAGCTTGTTGGTGTAGAAAAATGACTATATCCAATAGAGTCAACACTAAAAATATGACTCTATATTCACTAGCTCAACCTTTGTTGTAAGATGACTAGATAATCTGGCCAGACTTGGGTGATACTAAACTTGAGGTCAATTCCATTCGCCAGTTACTGATGATATCTAGGGAGCCATTTGTAGCTTCTAGGAGAGAAGATGAAATAATTTCCTCCATTATCATGAATGATTATGGAGTGCAATCCCAAGTATGTGCACAAGAGGACTATGTTCTTGAAACTTTGCTACCACCTTCCATTACTCTGCAGTATTTAGAAACTTCAAAATTCATTCATACATTATTGCCTCATGAAATGGAGTCTTCTCTAATTTCTCAATTGTCCATGGTAGAAAAGGTCATTAAGCTAGAAGTTAGCCTAGGATAGGATTTAAATGTCAACAGTGCTTTGACACTCTCTCAATAGAAAGATGTCCTCCAGCTTCTAAAAGAACATCAACAAGCTTTTGCTTGGGATTATAATGACATGAAAGGCCTCGACCCTAAGCTCTACACTCACAAAATTTATATCAACCTTGACTATAGACCTATCCACCAACCTCAGCAAAGGGTTAATCTAGCATTAAGGGATATAGTTAAGAATGAGTTGCAGAAGTTATTAAATGTTGGATTCATTTATCCCATTTATGATAGTCAGTGGGTCTCCCCTCTTGTTATACTACCTAAGAAAGTAGGTAAGTGGAGATTTTTTTTTTACTATAGGAAGCTTAACACAGCCACTAAAAATGACCACTTTCTATTGTTAGTCATAGATCAAGTCCTTGATAATCTAACTGGAAAGAAATACTTCTCTTTTCTAGATGGATTTAGTGGTTATAATTAGATACAAATAGCCCCTGAAGATGAGGAGAAGAAAACATTCACCTTCCCATGGGGCACATTTGCCTATTCAGTGTTTCCTTTTGGTTTGTGCAAGGCTCGTACCACTTTCTAGCGAGCTGTGATCAATATATTCTCTGATATCTCTACTGATTGCATGGAGATTTACATGGATGACTTTACAACATATGGACATACTTTTGATAAGGCCAAGGAAAACTTGGAGAAATTTCTTCAGAGATATCATGACTATAACCTCTCTCTAAATAGTGAAAACTACTTGATGATGATGGAAGAAGGGGTTGTCTTAGGACATTTCATATCTTCAAAAGGTATTCAAGTGGACCCTACCAAGATTGAAGTAATTAGCACATTGCCTACTCTAGAAAAACA
This sequence comes from Chamaecyparis obtusa, assembly GCA_027943335.1. Lineage (NCBI taxonomy): Eukaryota > Viridiplantae > Streptophyta > Pinopsida > Cupressales > Cupressaceae > Chamaecyparis > Chamaecyparis obtusa. The sequence goes on from BSBK01001722.1 coordinate 1,871,119, forward strand.
AAAGGATGTGCACAATTTTCTTGGACATGCTGGGCATTATAGAAGGTTTATAAAGGACTTCATTCATCTTACAATGCCATTGTATAACTTTCTCAAAAAGGATGTTGAATTTACTTTGGATTTTGACTATGCAAAGTCCTTCCTGTAGCTGAAGGAAGTACTCACTACAGCACCAGTTTTGAGAGGACCGAACTAGGGCTTGTCTTTTCACATCCATATTGATGCCTTAGACTATGCTATTGGTGTTGTACTTGGACATAAAGTAGACTTAGTTGAGCATGACATTTACTTTATCAGTAAAAATTTGCAAGGATATGAGTTTAATTACATTGTCACTGAAAAAGAACTGCTTGTAGTCATCTATGCCCTGAATAAATTTAGATACTACATTACCAGATATGAGATCTATATGCATACAGATGATTCTATTATTAAGTATCTCATGAACAAGCCTACAATCTCTGGAAGACTGGCTCGCTGGTTGCTTCTTATGCAAGAATTTGACATTACCATCATCAATAAACCTGGTAAGGAAAATGTGGTAGCTGATTTTCTTTCTAGGTTGCATGTATTTGATGATCATGTAGCCATTGATGATAGTTTTCTAGATGAACATCTCTTCCAGCTATCTACACACAATCCCTGGTATGCTGATATTGCCAATTATCTCACCACTAGTAAGACACCAGCTTGTTTCTTTGCTAAAGAAAGAAGATTGTTGACTGAAAAGAGCTTTAATTATTCATGGATATCTGGATTCATGTTTTATACTGGTCCTAATCAAGTCACTAGAAGATGCATAAGAGAGGATGAAACATATGATATCCTCAAGGCATGTCATGATGAACCTTTTGGTGGACATTTTGCTGCCAAAAGAATAGTATTGAAGATTTTGACTACAGGTTATTATTGGCCCACTTTACACAAAGATGCTGCTAAGTACACCAAAAAGTGTGACAAATGCCAATGCATGAGATGACCTACTAAGACAGATAAAATTCTCCTACATCCACAAGTTGTTGTCACACCATTTGATAAATGGGGGATTGACTTTTTCAGTCCTATTGAGCCCTCTGGAAAAGGAAAATCCTATATCCTTGTATGCATTGACTATGTTACAAAATGGGCTGAGGCTAAACCTGTGAAGCACCCAAGGGATAAAAATGTTGCAAAATTCCTTTGCGAGTTCATATTCACAAGATTTGGGGTACCAAGAGAAATCCAATTTGATTGCTGCTCTGATGGAAGAGTACAACATTAGGCATGGTAAATCTTCACCCTATCACCCCCAAGCTAATGGGCAGGTGGAAGTTACCAATCAGGAATTAGAGTCTATTCTCACTAAAACAGTAGCCATCCATAAGAAACATTAAGCTATCTGACTTCTTGAAGCACTTTGGGCTTACCAAACTACATGGAAGTCTACAAATAGTTTCACCCTATTTGAGATTTTCTATGGTCGCTCTGCAGTCATGCCTATAGGGTTTGAACATAAGACACTCAGGACAACTCTTAATCTTGGGATGGATATCACTACAGCACAACAAGAACAGATACTGTGTTTGAATGGCCTTGATGAGTGGTGAAAATCTTCCTTGCACAACATAGAATTGATACAACACCAGCGCAAGCAATGGCATGACAAGTATGTAAAGGACAAAGTCTTTTCTATTGGTGACTGGGCACTCCTCTATGACTCCCGGTATCAGCATAGTCTAGGCAAGTTCCAAACTAGGTGGCTCAGACCATATGAGATTATTGCAGTCTTTCCAAATGGAGTGGTTCAGTTGTCCATAGTTGACCCAGTTCATTTTAAATTATTGGTCAAGGGTCACAGATTGAAGTTATATCACAAACCCCAAAGTAAGATGAGTTCCTACAACAATTCTCTTCTACCGCTGGTGACACAATTCTTGCAGCAACTCGTCATGAGATTTTTGCTCATTTGCCTTCCTCACTCTAAATGATATTATCACTTTCATGATAAACACTTTCTTAATGAAAGTCACTTCTCCATAGTAAAATTCCATTTCATTTCTTGTCTATCACCCATCTACCTCATTTTATTCTTCATTCATGGATAACAACAACTGCCACCTCAGCATCAAATCTAATTAGTACACTTTCCAAGGTATGCAAATTTAATTTGTTTTCCAATTATTTTCTCGTATGCCTTGTCACCTGTGCAAGTGTGGGACCACTTTCCTACTTTAGCTGGGGGAAATTTATATCTTTTTTGTCATTATGTTTATGAAATCTTTATATTTATTCATTTATCTTGTCATACTTGCATTTCCTGTCATGATTTGACACTTTTTGTAAATCATTATGTTGTGTTGTTATTTCTGAAGTAAAAATGGCAAGTTATGTCAAGTACGAGTTCTGTGGAGAGTACTTATGAGTAATTATGAGAAGTTAAGTGATAATCTATATTTATATTACTTATGAGCTCATTTTTCAAGCTTCACTGCTTGAAATTTCCAAATTTTAAATTCTCCTATAACCTACCTTTTCAAGCTTCCTTGTTCGAAATTGTTCTTGTCTATTTTTATCTCCTGCAACTCCATTTTGGGTATTTTGGTAACCAAAGATGGGAGGTGACCTCATTCATAGGGAGCCCACTATGCATAATGTTTTGCTCAAAGACCAAGCATACAAGCCATAGTTTTAAGCAAGGGGTTGGTTGGATTATATTTAGAAGTTAACAAGCTCGGATGATGAAGTTACACTTTAGTTTCTTAACTCTTTAAAAGATGGTGTGGCTATAGTCAAAGGACTGAGGGTGCCATTTTCATAGGCAATTTTGGCAAAATTTATGGGGTTACTGCAAGAAGGTGAGGAATTTATAGAAAATCTTGATCCAACTACTTCCAGAGCTCAGTTCACTCTACATTCAGACCCGCTGCTTGAAGTTGACCGAAAATAAGGTACATTTAGACTATCTCTTCAAGAGCTGTTCAGGCAATGTGTGGTTCATGTCATTAGATATTTTACTTGCGAAGGGCAGCATTCATTCCTGCATTTCATTCACTTTAAATTTTTGAGTTGTCTAAGGCATGACAATAGGCCTATCAATGTTCCTAGTTTTGTGTTTAGCATTTTGTCAAAACAAGCCACTCTAGTTCAGGAGGGTAAATGCAATTCTATCTCACATCATTGTTTAATCAAATTAATAGTTGAGAAAGCCTTAAGGTAGTAGTCAAAAATCTCCTAGGTTGAATTTCTACTGCAAGGGTTTAAGGAGCCAACCCTAGAACCAATTGGGCATAGAGTGGGACAGAGGATTAAAATAGCTAAAGGGGTTAGGAAAATTTTTATTGAAATTGGACAATGTTCTTCATCCAAAAAGAAATCTAGGGTTAGGACCCCTAATTCCCCTCATTCCTCTACTTCAAGATCAACTCATGAAGAGCAATTGGAGACTTCTATAAAAAAGGATGAAGTTTCTCCTATAGTGGAAACAATTTCCCCAAAGGAAAACAAAAAGAAAATTAACCTTGGTACTAGTTGGCGGGCTAAGGTATCTCCTGCAGCCATAAGTACTTCCAAAAAAAGGAAAGTTCTGAAAAAGAAGGAAGAGACTCTGTTAAGGAGAAGTAATAGGAGGAAGTCAAACACAACTGTAGAGATTCTAGTTGATGAGACAAATGTAGAACAAGATTCTAGACGGAAGGAAGAAGAGGTTAGAAACATTCAACAAGAAGCTGAAATACAACCTAAAACTTATCAGCAGGAAGAACAATGGACTAAGATTATGCAGTGTGAAACATTTGAGGGGTTTCCTGATTTTGAAATAGAGTAGGTCCCTAGTAAGCCAGTAAATGAAGAATTCATCATAATTGGTGATGACTCTAGCTCAGAAGAGCAAGCTTATGTGTTTCATAGGAGAGGTTCAACCTCTAGGAATCCTCAGGAAGATGATTCAGATAGTGATGACTCTAATAGTTACATCAGGGAAGTAGATGACACAATGTTTTCTCCTACAATAGAATCTCCTACAGCAAAAAAGAGTCCCTATGAAGAAAAACTAGGTATTGATGCAGACCTCATGAATAAGGTAGTAGAGCAAATTTTGAATGAAGGATTAGATACATTAGCCTTAGCGGCTCAAAAATTCTCTAATACCGAGAGGGATATGATCATCTAGAGAGATCCTTTGAAGAGGGCAAGTGCTAACAATGGTAAGTCATCTGTTCCTCAAGCAACAAACAATTCTTGCATTAGTTCAATAACAAATCAATCTGGTTCAACATCTTTGTTATCTGTTATCTTTCAATTGTCTAAGAAATGAAATTCTAAGAGAGAGTAGTGGAAACAACAACACAAAGAACTAAATAGGATAATAGACTATCATTACCAAGAAACACTTGTTCAGGAGGAAAAGATAGAGCAACTGAGTGTGAAACTTAACAAAATCACATCCTTAATTCTTGACCCGATGGGTTGTAGATCGCCATCACCTGTCTATGCCTTGTTTCTCAAAGAACAAATGTTAAACTATCAGATGGCCTATATTATGTAGGACAAATCTCCCTCATTACAAGAGCCTACTCAATTTTCTCAAGCCTTCCATAACTCTCTTGAAGCCATTCAAAATTTATTATGTGAACTCTATCTCCACAACCTTGTAGTCCCAAATGACCGAGTTTGGAATCCCTTACTTTTTATTGGGGATATTCAACTCAGAGCCCTTATATCCTAGGTACATAATGAAATTATTTGGGACACTCAAGCCAAAGTGTATAGGGATTTGGAGCCAAAAATTCCCCTATATTTAAGACCTAAAGCTAAAGATCCTCAAACTTACTATTATAATTGGTTAAGAATTGTCCCCTCTGAATTAGGTAGCAAGGTCATCTATCCACTAAGGAATGAAGCATTTAATGCATATGAATAGTTGGTGGATTTTGAATTGCCTGAGGCTAGAAATGTCATTTAGTGGTGCTAGAATAGTTTATCTAGGGAGCTAAGAAATAGAGAGCCACACTCACCTCTCAACTTTGCTATGGAAAACCAGTGCACACCATGGTATATTTCCTTGGGAAGAGAGAGGGAAAGTTTCTAGATTCCACTAACCTTTTAGCCTCCATTACCAATGTCTCCTCTCCTTACAAACTCAAAAAATTTGGACAGTTTTGATATGAAGAAGGAGAAGGACAAATGGAAGAAACACAGAGAAACAAAGGGATTCTATTGGAGTCTTGCAGAAGGAGGTACTGGGTAGAGGATAGCTGTTGATTATAGATTGATAGCCAAGTTGAAGAATTTATTTGCTGTGGGACCAACAAATAGCTAAGCTAGGGGGAATGATGAGTCAAGTTTATGGGATTTTTGTTTATGGTTTACTAAATCCAAACTTAAATATCTTATGGTTTTTCATAAACATTATGCAAACTTTTATGTTTCTATGCTTTAACCCTATGTATATTTGATACTTTTGAAACTAAGGACAAGACTGAATATATATGTATAGACTAATAGATATTGTGATAAAATCTGGTATTTCTCTTCTCTAGTTTTAATGGGTAGTGTTCCTGCAACCATGTAACAAGGCTACATTAAAATAGGAAAACTTATTATAATCTTTGCCTTGGATTTGTGTTGTGGATTCTGGTATACTAACCTTTTGCAGGAGAAGAATAAGTTAGCAAGGAGCACAGACTCAAGGGTGAGTGGGTCTTTTAAGGTGAGTAACTATTTTAATTTCTGTCATGGCTCCACTACTTCCATAACTTTGTAGTTGCTGGTTCAGACCAAGTCAATCTAGTTACCAAGTGTTCCTATATTCTTGAGGCACTAAATATGGCTTATCCTCTTGCATAAATGATGTTATCACTCTTATAGCTGAAGTTGTTATGCTATGTAATGAAGGACCTAGTTTGTAGGTGTTTTGTTTTCTTAGTTTCTTTTAAATAAGCTGGAACTTATGATTCTGAGCTAGTTAGATGTTTTGAGGAATTCATATTGTAATTCAGCAACAAAGTGAAATACTTTGATATTCCATATTGTACTTATGTTTTTCTAAATGAATATATGATAGTTCCAAATTTGAATCTCTGAGTTGTAAATCATTCACACTTTTGTGGGGGCCCACGCAGGAGGCGAATACCCTGTTTATGTTCAAGTAGGATTTAGTTAAGTTTCTTTGAAGTTGTTAAGCATTGTTTCTCCTACAACCACTGGTAACAAAACCACTGACTATTCCCTGTAGCATAGGTTTACTTTTGAAGCATTGTCCATTTCCTACTAAACTTTCCTTTGAGTTATGAGCTAATCTATAGTTTTAGTTTCTAAGTATAAATCTCCTGTAGTAATAACTTTTACTTTAGTAGTGATGACTCTAGGAAGAACTAAAGCATAAACTTTGCAGCCATCATCTCAAGTTCATGTTCCTGGATTGATACATTTAATGAATTTTAGCATGATGTTCTAAGTAGATATGTGATAATTTTAAGCATTGAATCACTGTCAAAGGATGTCCAATCCTTGAGTTACTAGGATATTATTCTAACCAGTCACTCTTCTATTGTTTGTTCCATTATACCTGCAAAAATTTGCTATGTGTCCTAAGTTGTTGCATTTGAAACATGTAGGTGGTCTTCTATCCTAATTTACCTATAACTTACAATACCTTGTAGTATGCCGAAGGTTATTTTATTTGTAGCATGTGATCTTGGCTACTGACTCTTCTCTAATGTAATCTTGTCTATTCCTTGACTGATCTAGTTTCCTACATTCTTCTTTCTTATGTCCATATGCATAATGGTTATAACAATAACTAGTAAAGGGTTTGAAAGGACCTTTACTTATGTAATCTCTTTTCATGTGTCCAAATTTTTTGCATCCAAAGAATCTACCTCTGAAAGGTTTGATCTGATCTTTAGGTTCTTCAAAAGTGGCTCTATCTTCAGTCTTCAATTCATGTGATTCATCATTAATCTTAGAACATTCTCCTTCATTGTATCCAATTCCAGTCATGTCTCCTTTAGGTTTTTGATGCAAGAGCATCTTGGGTCTTTGAGCAATCTTGCATCAACCAAAAATATTTCCTAATTTTTGTACGTATTTTTTTGTTGTTTTCCTTATAATTGTTGCATTTTTTGGTTTCATGTTATGAGAATCTTAAATTATGTTGAGGACCTATTTGGGAACCTTCTCCTATGGTCACATAAGGATTGGATAGACTATTTCAACATTACAGTTGTTTTCCTTGCCGTCAGAACTGTATTTTCCTGCAGTTTTGGTGTTGGTTGTGAGTCATGGTGCCAATGATCCTTAATGATTTAGCATGTTCTCCCTTAGAGTTAGAGAATTTAAGAGGACCTAAAGTACTATCCTTTACCAAAGGTGCAAGTCCTAATTCATTATGAGTCAAAAGTTATGATCATTTTTCTCGGGGACCTATTTTATGCCAGTTTTCACATGAAACATGGAGTGTTTCTTCTTGTGCGGTTCTGTGTGATCAAATGGGGCATTGCATAGTTAAATGAATTTTATTGGGTCATGTGAGAACCTAGATCATACGGCAGATCAAGTGGAGATCACTCTTTCATTAGTTTTGATTTAAATCTTCCAGACTAGACCTATAATGTAATTAAATGTCTGACTGGCTAACTTGTGGCTTAGCTAGCTATATAAGGAGTCTAGATTGATGTAGTTGGAATCATGAGGGATATCTAGGAAGGATTATCAAGATAAAAAATTGGAGACAAATATAGGATGCAAGTTGTAATTCTGATTTCATAATTCTCATTGTATAAGGTCAAAACTCGAAAGGCCTCACAGCCAGGGATGTTGAAAGAAATAATATAAATTCTCTGTTGTTGCTGCCAGTTGATTGTATCATTTCCATTTTGATTTCACTGATTACATGTTGTATTCATATTTCTTCCATTATGTAATTTTGAGTAGGGCCAATTTTTGATTCAAGTGGAGTCAATTCTACTTGATTCTGCTTGTATCTATCCTGCCCTTGCATCAAGTGGTATCAGAGCAAGTTCTTTCTTGTGGACTAGATCATGGAGAACCTTATTGGATTGGTTCTAGGGTGGTAGATCTAAGATCTGACCTATAACTTGTAGAAGGTTATGATCTTGCTTGAACCTAATTATCAAGATGGTTCATGGTAGAGGGAATGATAATGCTATCATGGATATGTTGAGGCAGATTGCAACTAGGCTTGAAGCTATAGAGATAGCCCAGAGAAGAGGTGCATATCTTGAAGATGTTAGTGATGAAGAAGAAGAAGAAGCACCTAATGCTAAACCTAAAGTTGAACAAGATGAGGAAAGACTTTTGAGAGTTTTTTCTAAGGATAACTCTAGACCTGCAATTGAATTTGCTTTTTATGATGGAAGACTTGAGACCAATGCATTATTGGATTGGATCTCTGAGATGGATAAATACTTTGAGTATGAAGGTACTCCTGATAATAAGAAGGTTAAGATAGCAGTCACAAAGTTGAAAGGGCATGCATCTCTTTGGTGGGATCATTTGCAAACTGAGAGACAAAAGAGAGGAAAAGAAAAGATCAACACATGGATGAAGATTCTTGGAAAGATGAAGAAGAAGTTTCTTCCAGCTGACTACCAAGTTAGTTTGATGAGAAAAATGCAAAATTTGAGATAAAAGGACATGAGTGTGAAAGAATATACTGAGGAATTTTACAAATTGGATATCAGATTTGGACATGTGGATGATGAAGTTGAGAAAGTGGCTAGATATATGAATGGCCTGAGGACATCAATTCAAGATGAGATCAGTTATGTGAAGATAGAAAGTGTGGAAGAAGAATATCAATTTTCTTGGAAGGAAAAATAGAGATTGACAAAGAGACATGAACAAAGACAAAGAGGAAGAAGTGGCAAATTTCAAAGAAGTAGAGGAAGATCTTATGGAGAAAGTAGCATATCTGACAATGCAGCACAAGATAAAGGATGGGAAGATGACCCTACTAGTAAAAGAGGTAATTACTCTAGAGGTAGCTATACTGGTTACTCTAGGAATAACAATAATAGAAAAAGAGAAGAGAAATCTTGGTTTAAAGGTACTTGTTACAAATGTGGTGAAGAAGGACATAGAGCTTTTGAATGTACTAACTCTGGAAAGAAGATTGGAGGTAATGGTAGAAATAATTTGGCTTGTGAAGAAGTTGAGGAAATGTCTAATGAACCTAAACCAGATGTAAGATCGCTGACAAATGTTGCAAGGTAATCATTGATAGTGGAAGTTCTTATAATTTGGCATCTGAAGAGTTGGTTAATAGGTTGCAGTTGCAAAGATTGAAACATCCTAAGCCTTACCACATTGCTTGGATCCAGAAGGAGCATAACTACTTGTAAGTGAACAATTCCTTGTTAACTTCAAAATTGGGAATTATCATGATGAAGTCTTGTGTGATATTATGCCTATGGATTATTTTCATATTCTTTTCGGTAGACCTTGGTAGTATGATAGGAAAGCTTTGTGTGATGGTAGATTGAATCAATATACTATTTTGATGGATGGAAAGAAACAAGTATTATTGCCTTTGGTAGAGAAGTTTGATGAAAGTCATTGTACCACAGTCAGAGTATGTTTGGTTGATGGTAAAAATTTTGCAAGAGAAATGAAAGAATAGAATGTTTGCTTTGCTTTAATTGCAAGAAAGACTGAGAAACAAGATGAGTTAGAACATACACCTGAGGCTAAGCCTTTGTTGAATGAATTTCATGACATCATTTCTGATAATGTACCTAATGGTTTACTACCTATGAGAAGCACAAGTCATTGTATGCATTTGATACCTAGAGCTAGTTCACCTAATAAAGCACCACATAGGTTGACACTTGACGAAAAGACTGAATTGAATAGACAAGTGCAAGAATTGCTTGAGAGAGGTTTGAATAGGGAAAGTTTGAGTCCTTGTGCAATACCTATTGTATTAGCACCTAAAAAGAATGGAGAATGGAGAATGTGCATTGATTCTAGAGCTATAAACAAGATAACATTAAAGTACAAATTTCCTTTACTTGGGATGAATGACATAATGGATAGTTTGAGTGGAGCAAAGTATTTCACAAAAATTTGTTTTGAAAAGTGGATATCATCAGATTAGGATTAGAGAAGGGGATGAATGGAAAATAGCTTTTAAGACTAATGAAGGTTTGTATGAATGGTTGGTTATGCCTTTTGGTTTGACTAATGCACCTAGTACTTTCATGAGGCTGATGAATGAAGTTTTGAAAATATTCTTGGGTAAGTTTGTGATTGTATATCTTGATGACATTTTGATATTCAGTAAGAGTAAGGAGGAACATCTTGAACATATTAGACAAGTATTGCAGAGATTGAAGGAAGAAAAGTTGCTGATTAATTTATAGAAATGTTCATTTATGAAAGAAGAGATTGTATACCTTGGCTTTTTAATTTCAGTCGATGGATTGAAGATGGATCCTGAGAAAGTGAGAGCTATACTTGATTGGCCTACACCAGAGAATGTTGGAGAGGTAAGATCATTTCATGGATTGGAAAGTTTTTATAGGAAGTTCATTAGAAATTTCAGTTCTATTTGTAATGCTATGATTGAAACTATGAGAGGAGATAAAAGGAATTTTAAATGGACACATGTAGAACAAAAGAGTTTTGAAACATTGAAACAAAGAATTGCAGAGTTGCTTACACTTTCTTTTCTTGATTTCAATAAATTTTTTCAAGTTGAATGTGATGCTACTGGAAGTGCAATTGGAGCTATTTTGAGTTAAGAAGGAAAACCTATAGCTTTCTTTAGTGAAAATTTGAATGACGCTAAAAGAAAATATTCAATTTATGACCAGGAATTCTATGCTATTGTTCAAGCTTTGAAGAAATGGAGACATTATTTGATGCCTAAATATTTTGTGTTGTATACTGACCATAAAGCTTTGCAGTATTTGGGAAGTTAGAATAAGTTGAATCAGAGACATATGAAGTGGGTTGAGTTCTTGCAGAATTTTTCCTTTTCATTGAAGCATAAAAGTGGACAGTCAAATAAGGTTGCTAATGACTTGAGATGAAGAAGTTTTCTGACAGAGATTAGAGTTTAGGTACTTGGTTTTGATGATTTGAAGTGTTTGTATGAATCTGACATTGATTTTTTAGAACCTTGGAAAGCTTGTAAGGAACACATAGTGAGTGATAACTGGACTGATTATTTCATTCAAGAAGACATGTTGTTTAAAGGAATTTAGATGTGCATACCTAGAGGATCTATGATAGAGAACATAATGAAGGAAAAACATAGTGGTGGACTTTCCAGACATTTTGGGATTGATAAGACTATGAATTTGATTTCACAAAGATACTTTTGGCCATAGATTTATAGAGATGTATAGAGAATGGTTAAAGGTTGTAGAATTTGTCAAGTAGAAAAAGGAACTAGTCAGAAGGTTGGATTGTATACACCTTTTCCTGTACCTAATGGACCTTGGGATGATGTGAGTATGGACTTTTTTCTTGGATTGCCTCAAACTCAGAGAGGTAATGATTCTATTTTGGTAGTGGTTGATAGATTTTTAAAAATGGCTCATTTCATACCTTGTAAGAAGACATCTGATGCATTACATGTAGCTAAATTATTCTTCAAGGAATTGGTAAGATTGCATGGTTTGCCTAAATCTATTGTTTTATACAAAGATACTAATTTTATTGGTTACTTTTGGAGAACACTTTGCAAAAAGATGAATACAGAATTGAAGTTTAGTTCTAGATTTCACCCTAAGATAGATGGATAGACTGAAGTTGTGAATAGAAGTTTGGGAAACTTGTTTAGATGTTTAGTTGGAGAGAAACCTGCTAATTGGGATTTGATTTTGGCACAAGCAGAGTTTGCATATAATAATTCAATAAATATAAGCACTAAGAGGACACCATCTAAGATTTTTACTAGATTTCATCCTAAGGGAACCACTGAGCTAAGAGATTTACCTACTAAGACAAGAAGAAGTGCTGAAGCTGAGGATTTTGTAGTGTACATGAGAACTTTACATGTTGAAGTTAAAAAGAATTTGGAGGACAATAATTTAAAATATAAACAAAGAGTAGACAAGAGAAGGAGACATAAATCTTTTGAAGTTGAAGATAAGGTTATGATTCATTTGAAGAAGACTAGATTTCCATTTGGTACCTACAATAAGCTAAAAATGAAGAAGTTTGGACCTTGTAAGATTCTGAAGAAGTTTGATAGTGGAAATGCTTATGGAGTGGAATTACCAGAGGACATGGATATATCACCTATATTCAATATTTCTAATATATTTGAGTACTTTGAATCAAATGATGAGATTGAAGATGATTTGGACTATCCTAAGAATAAAAAAGACAACATTGAGAAGATCTTGAATAAAAGAGTGAGCAAAAGTACAAGAGGAAAATACTACATGGAATATCTAGTTCAGTGGAAAGACAAGCTAGTTGAAGATAGTTCATGGATTACACAAGCTAAGTTGGATATTTATGATTTAGGTCACAATATGAGTAGTTCCTAATGTGGAAATTAGTTCTTTATTTACCCCAGGTGTCTGATGCAGGAGCATCTTTGGTCTTTGAGCAATCTTGCATCAACCAAAAACATTTCCTAATTTTTATACCTATTTTTATGTTGTTTTCCTTATAAATGTTGCATTTGTTGGTTTCATGTTATGAGAAGCTTACATGATGTTGAAGACATATTTTAGAACCTTCTCCTATGGTCTCATAAGGATTGGATAGATTGTTTCAAAGTTACATCTATTTTCCTTGTCGTTGGAACTGTATTTTCCTGCAGTTTTGGTGCTAGTTGCGAGTCATGGAACCGATGATCCTTAATGATTCAGAATATGAAACCTTTGGTAATTTAAGAGGACCTAAATTAATATCTTTTCCAAAAGGTGCAAGTCCTAATTCATTATGAGTCAAAATTTATGATCATTTTTCTTGGGGACATATTTTATGCTAGTTTTCACGTGAAACGTGGAGTGTTTCTTCTTGTACAGTTCTGTGTGATCAAATGGGGCCTTGCGTAGTTAAAGGAATGTTATTGGGTCATGTGAGGACCTAAAATATAAGTTGCATCAAGTGGTGATCACTCTTTCTTTAGTTTTGATTTAAATCTTCCAGACTGGACCTATAATGTAATTAAATGCCTGACTGGCCAACTTGTGGCTTAGCTGGCCATATAAGGAGTCTAGATTGATGTAGTTGGAATCATGAGGGAGATATAGGAAGGATTATCAAGATATAAAATTGGAGAAAAATATAGGATGTAAGCTATAATTCTGATTTCATAATTCTCATTGTATAAGGCCGAAACCCAGAAGGCCTCACAACCGGGCATGTTGAAAGAAATAATATAAATTCTCTATTGTTGCTGCCAGTTGATTGTCTCATATCCATTGTGATTTCACTGATTAAATGTCATATTCATATTTCTTTCATTGTGTAATTCTGAGCAGGGCCTATTGTTGATTCAAGTGGAGTCAATTCTGCTTGATTCTGCTTGTATCTATCCTGCCCCTGCGTCAGTTTTTGTCTCTCTCTTTGTTCATCAATTTTATCACTGCTCATGTGTAAGTTCTCAATGTGAAATTTGGATTGAGTGAGTTCACCTTTTATGATCTGATTTTACTTCTCCAATTCCTGACATTTATCCTTGTAGTGATCAAGTTTAGTCTTCATCTATCCTATCTACATATTTGCTTCTTTTAGAGTTTCTTCAACTTTGTATCTTGCAACCTTTTCATGTTGAATTTCTTTAATCATCAGAAGATTAATTTATTCTTTTTCTTGTTCTAGATTCTTTACTTGGTCTAATGTATCATTTTCTAAATCCTCTTTGATCTTATCCATAAGGTCTTGTCTTTGACTTCTTGAAAGTTCAAGTTGTTCCTTTAGTTTCTTAATGAATCCTTCTGCTCTTCTTAATTTGAATTTGAATTCACCATTCTCATCCTTTTTGTCCAGGTCATAACGCGCTACTTCAAAGTTCTCTTGTAAACTTTCTAAATCCATTATGATCTCCCTTAAGCTATTACGCTTTCTTTCCAAGGTCTAATAGCTCTGATAGCAATTGTTAGGATTAAGTAATAGTGAGAGGTAGGGTGAATCAGTATTACAACACTTCAACTTAAACTTAAACCAATTACAAATTTTTGCCCCTCATTTTATCCTCTACCCATGCTGTCAAAGTGGAAGTTCTTGATGTCACAGTCAAGCTTGGTCATGGTTGAGTCTAGATCTAAGTCTTCCTTAGGTAGGCTATCTTTGTCGGGTTTCCTTGTCATTGCCTTTTCCTTCTCTAAGCTGAGTAGGTTGTTCTAAGGTCCTTTCATATCAGGTTATTTTACTACTTTGTTACATTCGGGTAGGTTATAGATCCCAACCCGGCAAGGATTATATGCTCCTATTAATGTTCTTTCTCAGATGGAATGATGATTATAAGCCATGATCTCAAGATGTTTACAGTATATTAGAGGGAAGATTCTTCATGTAACGAAAGCAATGACTGAGCCAGTATTGAAATATCTAGACTTCATTCTAATAGTGTGCAACTCTGATCAAAAAGATCCATTTTGTTTCTTGGTTGATTAGAAGGTTAATGTTTAGCGTGGTTGATGATCGGTTAGAATTGCTGAAGAAAGATATAAGACTGCTGAAGATGCTCAAATCTTACTGTTACAACTGGCTCAGATAAAGAAGGAACCATCTATCTCTATGAGATAGTTTAATGCCAAGTTTAATAAACTAATCAAAAGAATACCAGCTGCCAGTGCACCCACAAGAAATAATATGAAAACATTTTACATTAGTTCTATGCCTCCTGAACTTGGTTATCAGTTAAGAAGAGCTAATGTAATAGATTTGCAAGATACTCAAACACTAGCTAAAGAAATGGAAGATGATATGTTAGCCTCCGAGAGATGGAAGAAGGAATTTCATGCTAGACCCATGAGCAATATAGTCAGTACTTCAAATAACACAGAAGCTATGTTGCAGAAGTTATCTAATGAGATAAATGCATTAAAAAGATAGATTACTACATCAGCTCATTCATTTTATCAGCCTCACCAAGAAGGATCAAAACATCAAGGTAGAAAAGAGAATTCACAAAGATTGGCTATTGAAGCTCCTCCCAAAAGACATAATTCTCATGCCTTTCATCTCAGAGCAAATCATGAAGAAAAAGAGAAAAGAATGGAATATCCAAAAAATGAAGATTATCATGCTCCTCATGGTGACTCCATAAACTTTTATTGTGAGTATGAGATAGATTTAGAAGATGGAGATAATTGTTTTGCTATTATGGAGGAACCTTAGTTAACTATGATGACTAGAGGATAGAAGGATAACGATCAAACCTCTAATGCTGACCATGCAAAAGATCAAGTACCTTCTTACAAGGTAGATAAAAGTAATGATGGATTACCTTGGATGAGTCATCAGCAAAAAGAACTTTCCCAGCCTAAGGAGATTCTTGAAGATCAGGAAGGAAAGGTAAACAAAATTGAAAAAGAAAATGTATCTATGTTTCCTTTTCCTTGTGTTGATGAAAGTTGTGAATTGGATGAAAAGAATGTGGGTGATGTTTCAAACTATTTTTCTAAAGATTATCCCAAGGCTGATAGGTTATTAAAAGATGAGATTCCTAATGTTATTAAAGAACATAATGAGTTTGAATCTTCTTTCATTATAGCTGATAAAGATCAGATATTAGAGATATCTTGTTTTGAAGATAATATAATGTTGAATGATCTTGATCAAAGATGTGTGAATGAAAAGGCTAAAATATTTTCTATCAATCATCTTACTGAAAATATTGATAAAGAAATTGATGCAATAGTAGATTTTGAATAAGAAATTTTAGATATTGATGAAGTACTACAATAGCCTGTAGAAGACAGAATTAGATGAAGATTTTTCCAGTTTTGAAATGAAAATTGATCAATTCATGGTGCCTTCTTCTATAGTCAATTCAGATATTGGAATTCTAAAATCAAATGAACATCTTGAAGGATTGACAATTATAACAAATGAAGAAGATATTTTAGTCCTAGAAGAGACCGTGAGTAATGGGGATACATTTTGTTTCAGTTCTAGTTTGAAATCAGAAGTTATTATTGGTAGTGCTTGCAAATGGTATGATGATATTTCTCTTCTAAAGGATTTGCAATGTTCTAATTTTGTTAATCTTGATTTGAGCCTTGATATCTCTACTAAGGATGACGATAGAGCAAAAAGAGATGATAATGCTAAAAGAGATAGATTGGATTATTTTCCAGTAGTACATTCAGAATATGTTGAATATTTTATTCCATCATAGAAGGTTGAATTTATAAGAAAGGATGTACATGAAAGCATAGATGAATCAAAGATCTACAAAGAGGCATGGCTGTTCAGAAAGGTCCTGTGGGTTATCATGTTGCAAATAGCTTTTGGACTCAAGTTCAACAATGAAGGAGTAGCCAGAGGTTACCAATGTTGTTTCAAATTGGTGGAGCATCTTCCTCTATTCAGGAAAGGTTCATACTTTTCTCTCCCTATAAATGGCCACATATGAATCTTTCTTTTCTTTTGGTCCTGCTAGTGAGGTCTCCTCACCTTTTGTAAATAGGTTTTCTTTCCAATTTTGGTGTGTCTAGTGTAGCCTTTCCTTGCTTTGTTAGTGGTTGTTTTCTCTTACTTTGTTTTAGTATGCCTTGTTCCCCTCCACCCTCCCTGTATGCAGCTTCTTTTTATTTCTTTGGTATAGACTCCGCAACCCAATGCATAAGGCACTTGTCTCACCAGAGAAGCTGAATTCTTCATGCACCTAGTGGTACATGATCCCCAAAAGGAGCCAATTGTTTCCCCTCATTTTATGCTATACCCATGCTGTCAAAGTGGAAGTTCTTGATGTCACAGTCAAGCTTGGTCATGGTTGAGTCTAGGTCTAAGTCTTCCTTAGGTAGGCTATCTTTATCAGGTTTCCCTATCATTGCCTTTTCCTTCTCTAAGCCGAGTGGGTTGTTCTAAGGTCCTTTCATATCAGGTTATTTTAATACTTCATTACATTCGGGTAGGTTATAGATCCCAACCCGGAAAGGATTATATGCTCCTATTAATGTTCTTTCTCAGATGGAATGATGATTATAAGACATGATCTCAAGATGTTTACAGTATATCAGAGGGAAGATTCTTCATGTAACGGAAGCAATGACAGAGCTAGTATTGAAATATCTAGACTTCATTCTAACAGTGTGCAACTCTGATCAGAAAGATTTTTTTTGTTTCTCGATTGATCAGAAGGTTAATGTTTAGCATGGTTGATGATCGGTTAGAATCTACGGCTATCATTATTTCACATAAAAAAGTTACATGATGTTTATTTCATGCGAAATAATGACAAGGTGCCACCTGTCCCAGCGGCCCGTTTTTGGTATCACTTTATAACTGAGGTGACGAGTGTGACTGGTCAAATTAATTGATGTGGCAACTCCTGATTCATTGTAGTATTTCATGCAGTAAGGTGGGGTCAATTTTTTATGACATCGGCTAAGATTCCAAATCAATGGAGGGGGTATGATCTCGAAGAATCTTGTGAGCCCATCAGATCATACGCCATCCATCTGATTCTCCAGGTGTAAAGTCAATAAAAGTGGTGGGTCCAAAATGTTTCATGAGCATATATGGTAGTCTGTGATTGGTCCACAAAGTACTAAGTTGGTGGGTTGTCAGAAGGGTCCTATCATCTGTAGAGAATCGACGGTGAGCATGATTTCACATAGGATATGTCAGACGTATAAGATCTTAAGGTAACTATTGATTTTACCTTTTTAGAAGTGGAAAAATGTAGGGGGTCCCCTGCTAGGAGATCTACGGTTGGCATATGATCGCGAGGAATATTCTTTCCTCTTGTGATCATACGATCACCATTCGATGAGAATCTATCAGGTGGGGCCAATGTTCTATGTTTTTGGACATGATAAAGTGCAAAAGGATTATGATAGACTACCATCTGTCTTGTGGACCCTGCTAGTGTTGAGTTTTGACAAATGCGGGAGATCTATGGTTATCATATGATCACAAGGAATATTCTTTCCTCTCACAATCATACAACCACCATCCGATGAGAAACTTGTCAGGTGGGACCCAAGACTTAAGGAAAATAAAGAGATTGAAAGATGATGTAAATTTTCAACTGTCGTAAATGAATAAGTTGAAGGTAACTAAGGAGCAAGGCGAATATGGATGATAGATCTTTCGACTAAAGTCATGGGTAGGAAAAGAATGAATAATATAATCCTAACAATGTTGTATGCTATAGCTTGTGGTGGTAATGATAAAAGCTATAAGATTGTGCCAGATATTTCAGAGATATTTAAAAAAGGTTGAATAGAGTTGCAGATCGGATTGATTATTGTTTGGAAGATAGTTCAACTCTGAGAAGCCCAATGGATTTGACTTGACAAATTCTATTAAAAAGAAGATGAAGGACTCAAATCGAAGTGTCATAATTATAATGTCTTTTCTTATTCTCATGTCAGTGATTGGCTTTTCAAATTCTATCATCGAGATGTTCTCTCTTTCTATCTTGTCTTTTTGAATTCTGGAAGATGAATCATTTCCTATAAGCATTGTATAAATATTGTGAAGAAAATGAATGAAAGGGTTAGAAAACTTGCAATTGTAGCGAGAGTGATTCCATTTACTTAGCTATTTTCATGTTTATTGTACCAGTAGTTGTCATTTTTGCATGTGAATAGAAATAACAGTTATATGTGAAGCTGTAATTGCTTATTGGATTCCATTTCATGTCAGTAATTATAGTGAAAGTAATTTTATTTATCTTTTCATGTATGATTCTTGTTCTATTCATACTATTATTTAGATGCATCTGAATAGAAAGTAATATTATATATAGAACTGTAATTCTTACTTGAATTCCATTTCATGTTAATAGTTGCAGCATAAGCAATTCTATTTGCTATCTATGTATGATTCTACTTCTATTCTCATTAGTAGAATATGCATTCTTAGAATAGATAGGTTAGGTTAGAAGATAGACCTCATGATAATCTATGATCAACATTTTATTGGGGATTATAGGTTATCCACTTTTATCCTTGCCTGAATTATTTGTGCCTACAAACAATTTGGTTAAAACACATAAGGAATAATTTGATGATCAATAAAAAGACACATTCATTGAAGATCAAACACAATCAAGGAGTTGTACCTATTAATTTAGAGGGCAGTGATTGTAAACATACACTGACCCATTTGTTGGTGACATCCTTTTGTTCTCTCACCTTGGGTGCTAAAAGAGTCAGAGATTATAAATCTAATGGGAGGACAAACTGTTAACCAACACAAATAAACCATATCAATTCTAAAAAGAAAATAACATAAACACATAACTCATAACACCATTATTTTTTTTCAAGGAGACCCTGGCCAAGGGAAAACCCTGATGGGGATGGTACCAACAACTATGCACTAAAATATAGAATCCCTGTTAGGAGATCTAGCCCTATTAGAAGCTGAGTATTACATAGTACATTTCCTTGTTCGAGGAATAGAAAAACTTGTTAGGAGTATAAAATAACCCTATTAAAGGTGTGGTGAGCTTACATCTCTTATAATAGAAATTGTATTATAAAAAGTGTTCAATAAGTGAACTACACAAGCATCTGCTATGCTTTGATAGCTCCAATTATAGCTCTATCAATCTATGATCTCACATCTGCTATTTGCCTTAGCTAATATCCAAATTCTCATCCATCACATATATATTTCTATCACATAGTCACACTTATCGCTTCCACAAAACACTCTATACTTATATCAATTCTGTCATCTAGTCGGCTCTCAATACAATATAAAATATAACAATTACTTATACAAATGATATAAATTTAGAGTCAAAGATCTGGTATTACCAAAGTTTTAAAAATATACAACTTTCATCTAACTTAGCATGTTACCATTCTATCTAACCTTCCCTCAAACATCGCGACTATTCATATACCCTGATTCATTATTTCTTTGTCTTCACATACCTTCATATCATTATATCTTACTGATATCAACAGTAAAACACATGTGACCTTAACTGAAGGTCCTACATATCTGCACATGTCTTCCTATAAGTTCGCAAGCCATAATACATCATATACTATCTTTGCTGACAAAAATTGTACTGCAGTATACTGTTATACTAATTTTGTACTTAGTCATTATCATGATTGTGTATCCAATACCTATACTCTCTTTATGCGATCACTCCAACATTAAGTGTTGCAATAAATGACAACCCTTAAGTGATCCCTAGTGCTCTCAAATCATTGTTTTCCAATAGAGATGTTGTTGTTTCTATCCTTGTGGTGGCTTGTTGATTCATTTTTGGTATGGGTATCTCCCCATTGGGTACTTGGTCCACCTTCACCCCAAGTTTTAGGGTCATTGTGTGACCTATTCAGAAAACCTTGGGTTGGGAGTTCTTGTTGCAAATTTTATTTTTCTATATTGTTTCTATTGTGATGCTTGTATGTAACCCACCCTAGTTTTGGTTCCCCAAGCTTGGGGGTGGCCTCTTAGAGGCCTAGGATGGGAGGTGAGCATCCCATGTGATTCTTGAAATGTTCATTTGTAGGTTAATGAAGATTAAAGTTCCTATGATGAAAGTGAAGAAAAAGGAAAGAGAGCTTGAAATGTAGAAATTTGTTTCCTATGTTGTAGTGTGATCTTTTGTAAAAATTCCTTGAGGGACCCTTTGAAAAAAGAGAGGCTTTGTAATAGTTTATAATGTTGTGGATATATTTTAAAAGATTTTCCTAGTTTAAAATTCAAATAAAGTTATGTATTTTCATTAATAAGCTAGACTTACTTGTTTATGAGGCATGCAAAAATTTTATTTGTATTAGTTATTAAAAAAAGGGAGAAGGTGTCTGAACATATTTAAAACATATGTTCTTTCCTTCGAAATTTAAGAGGGTTGTCATTAATTCATTATAGTCATTGCATTGGTAAAATGATTTTATGTAGATTATGATTTTAGATTTGGTAGTAGTTTTTTATTAAATAAATGAGTTTTCCTTTACAAAAAAAAGGAAAAGGAATTTACATTCAAATATTGTTGTTATAAAAGAGAAAAAAAGAAAGAAATAAAAGAGGTTGTTCTATTCTTTTTATTGCATGAAAGTATTGATATTTGTAATCTGCATTTAAACAAATTTAAAGGAAATATAAACAACACGTTGTCAAAAAAAAATCATGCTTACAAAAATCATCTCCATGATTATTTATAACTTAATAGATATTTGTTG
>BSBK01001723.1:650000-657500 GCA_027943335.1 Chamaecyparis obtusa
AAATAATACCTACAAAAGTAGTTAATATTAGCAAAAATTCTTTTCAAATCTCATCTTATTACAACTTAGTATAGTTTAACTTCATTCAAACATAGAAAAACTCTCAAAAGGGCTACTATAATGCAAGAAACAATTGTATAGTTCTTATTCTTCATGCAACAAGCTAGTCAATAAAATACCTAAAATCAAATTATTCTTCCAAGATCACTATTATTTTACCTTTTAAAACAACTTGTAACCCCTAAGTGCTCATATTTACTCAATTTCACTAGACTCTAAAATTAATACATTATCCTAAAAAAGTGATTAGCAAGTTGACACATTTAATTTTCCCTATAAAATCAAAATTTCCATCTATTGCAACTCATATAAAGGACAAGAATCCATGGTATAGTTTCAATTATCTAATAATCCCTAGGAAACAAAACTCACAAAAGTATTTTAGCATCATTTTTATAAATCATGATAAACTACTCTATCTCAAATATGAAATAACTCAAGCCTATTGTACATTCATTAAAATGACATTTCAAATTAACTTATAGGAATTACACCTCACATAACTTAGGAAAGATTAAATGATTATAGAACATATTTTAACATTTCAAAGCATGCAAATCTTTATAAAAAATTCATGCTCTTTAATCCAATTAACAATAAAAGGCCGATACTAAGGAGATGATAGTTACACTAATAGACATGTATTGAATCCTTTAGTTGCCCATCCATAGGAAGTGTGTATTGATGGATGAACACCTAATAGTGCACTTTGTTGGCCCTAAGCGTGTATTGATGGATGAATTTTGATACGACACATTGTCATAACTACAGTGGCATTGTGGGTCACCACAAATGAATAAGGCTCACACCTTCGTAGGAGCCTCATTCCCTACATTAGATAAATGGAGGAGACAATGTACATAAATGTGTGGGGGCATAGTATGCTTTCTAATCTATACTATGATTTGAGCTACTATGTCCACAATGAGTTCCACAACATTATAACTTGTATGCTACTACAAATGTGGATTGTTTAGCACATCACTTTTACCTGACTAGTGGGGTTCCCAAACCCCATTGGCATTTTTATTCCATGTGACCACACTTATCCTTTATGGTGAGGCAATTGGAGGTTTAGAGGCTTGACCCATTGGTGGTTGATCATAGATTGTCTAGGTATGAGTGATATCCTTTGACACCAATATTGAGAAATAACTATTTAGAGGGCCAATGAGATGGATCACATGCAGCCTAATTACTTCCTCGTAGGGTATCATAGTTACATTGTGATGTCATACTAATGGATACAGTGCATTCTTAAGTTTAGATAGGTACAAAAATTTCTTGTTGCACCTCTAACATATGTCAAATTAGCATGGAGCCTGATGCGTCCATAGGATTGTCCTTGTCCTACCTTTGAGAATGCTCCTGAGAGCCCCTCGGAGAGATAGATGATGATGAACCCTCAATGTTGGATATAGATGAAAATAGGGTTACAGATGGTTTCATGTGGTGGTGAGCCCAAGAAGGGTTTGCCCCCCATTTTTCTAGTAGATGAAACAACAAGAGATCATGGCCCATTAGCAGATGATGCAGAGTGTTGGAATTAGGAGAGATAGGTACTGAGAGGGGAGGGGTGAATCACTGCCTTCAAAAACTTTACTTGTAAACCTTTTAGATCTATGACTGTAAACGGTGATAACCTTGCAAAATAACTTATATCTAATTGCATGTATCAATCATCCATTTAACTTATGAAAGTAAATAACATGAAATCAACAATATGACAATCACATAACACAAGTATTTTGGTAACACATAAACCCTTGTTAGAAGGTAAAAACTATGGTGGGGATGACACCCAAAAATTCTTCACTACTGCAAATAAAAAGGTTTTCCTGTTAGGGCTACAAGTTTTGATCACTTTTGGTGATCTTACCCTGTTAGGAGTAACATGTTAGATTAGCTAGATCTACCTAGTTATAGGATTTTAACAACACTAATGAAGTGTGCACTTGGTTAAGAGATTTACTTAAGACTATTAAGTCTACTCCATTAAGAGATTTATCCAAAAACTCTATTACAATTGTTAGAAAGAAATAGGCAATTATCTGCTAATTGACAACTCAATTATCTGATACAGATCTATAAGTTCTAAATATATTTCACCTTTACTATGATGAATCCTTGCTCTGAACTACTCGGTAGCCTTTTGTGATTCTGCTTAATCTGATATCCTCTCCAATCTGCTCTGTTAACTGATAGACTTGAAGTTAGGCAAGTGCTTTAAGTTTCTCCTTGAGTCATATATCTATTCTCACATTAGTTCCCATCACAAATGATGTAAACATACATTTATATAGCGATCTACTTTTTTCGCTTTAACAAAATTAGGTTACACAACTTAGTCATAACCCTAAGATCTACGGTGTACAAAAATAACCTAGATCAAACTATTACATAAGATATACATTGCATTTAATGAATATCATAACAATAAATATTCCTTGATCTTGGTAAAATGTTTTCTGATCTGTTGTAACCATTTGCATATAAGAATGTGCCATTTTAGATTACTATGCAGCCATTTTCTATAATCCTCAGTAAACACTGTATAAAATTCTTGGTGTATACTACGATGCTTGGTGTTTACTGTCTGTCAATGTTGGTGATGCTGTTGCTTGGTAAACTGTGTAGTGCTCGGTGAGTAAGCTTTATCAACTAGTCTGTCTTGCTTCTAGTTACCAATTTTCTTAATGTAAGTGACCGACCGATATCTTTGATAACCTTTGATACTAATGACAACCTTGAATGCTCAATAGAGATAAAAATCTCCCCCTTTGGCATTAGTATCAAAACTCGAATGTATATAGACAAAATTTTCTATATATAACTTATATCTCTGCCATATACAAATATGCTTATCAAAATTTTCTAAGTACTCCCCCTCGATGCATGCTCTTGGTTAATATGTAGTATACGTAGCATCTATGTACATATTTATTTGGCATGTTGACATATAAATTGCTTTCCCCCTTTTTGATAGTAATGCCAAATACAAAAAAATTTAACAGTATACTCACATTTTGTCAAAAATATGTTGGTGGGTTTTCTTTACTGACTCCAAGAGGTTTTCCCATTCCTCTTTCAAGTTGGTGAGAGCAATGTACTCAAGACCGACTTGTGCATGCATGTCAAAGATGTTATCCAACACATAAATTTTTGGTGTTGCAACAAGTTGTTCTACTTTGACAATGTGTGCCTCAAAATTTTTTAGGTATGGTAGGAGTTCTGTCTGTAACTTAGTGACTTGATCAATTATGTGCTCTTCTTGTTTCTTTAAATCTACTATTAACCACTGTAGTTCCTAAACTCAGTGAATGTGCTTTTTGAAATCATTTGGATCAGTTATAGCTGTAGTTGTATTGACCTTGATTTCTACTTCCAGTCCTTTTATCTTTTCACTAACTTCAATAGTGAAGGTGTCTACAGTACAAAGCTTTAGTATCTGCATCGGTATCTGGGGCATTGATCTTCTCTATTAATATAGCATGTTGATCTATGATGGGAGTATCTTCATCAATATTTACCTTAGGTACTACCTATTGTAGGATATCCCTCACATCTGCTAGAATTTCTTTTCTCTTAGTTTCTTGCTTCAGCTTCTCTTGAGCTGCCTTCCTTGAACATAATTCCCCATATTTGCTTAGTTCTTTAGGGCTCAGGGTCCTTAGGTCACACTCAAGAATAATTATCACTTCATCTATAGTGATCGGCCCTTTTTCTTTCTTTTTCTTCTTCTTCTCTGATACTAATGGTAATTTCTTCTTAATAACAGCAAGAGACTTGTCTCTAGTCTTCAGAGTATCCTTCCCGGTTGACACACTCTCTTCCTTCTTTTGCTCCTCGGTGGCCATTGTCTTGGTTGAAGGTGCCTCTATTTTTTTAGGCTCATCTATCTCTATAGGTTTCTTAGTTTCTTGTACCCCTGTGGTGTCATTGTGTGGCTTGGGGTCTGAGCTGTCGGGTTGTTCCTGTGAAAGAATTTCTACTACTTCTGCAAGTACATGAAGCTCACTCAGTAATGATGTAAATGCACACTCAGTGACTTGAGCCTCATCTTTATTTTTTAGGGGTGCAATACTTACATCCTCATCTTCCTTGTCATCAAGATCACCATTTGTGATGTCCTCAATGAGTACAACATCATCGATTGTCTTCTTTAGTTGGATCTCTACTGGATCCGGTGCATCCTGTGAAACATTTATTTCTTCCTTTTGCTTGGTGATATCAATTACCTTGATAACCAATATACCAGTGTCCTTTGAATTCTTTGCTATTCCATCATTAATATAAATACCTTTACCTTTGGAATCTTGTCTCTTCTTAGACAGGTTTAAGAATGCCTTTTGCTCAGCTTTTTCTCTAGCCTCAAAAATAGATCTCCATAGAGAATCGCCAGTGTCATCTACATCTACCATGTTCTCATCTAGTATTTTCATGGCCTAATGCTTTACCATAAATCTTACTTGGTAGATAGCCATGTGTTCATCAATTTATAGTATACTGAGATGTGGGGCTGCCCAAACTAGAGATCTTTCTCTCTTTATTTTCTCAGTTTCAAGTGCATAAGCCCACTTTTGGTTTATCCAGCTAGTATTTTCCATCGTGATAGCTACTCAATATGATTCTGATCCAATCTATCTTAAATGAATGTGGATAGTATGTGACACACGATAACCTTGATTCCTCAATCTTCTTGTATTCTTGTTTTAATTTTCCATCGGTGCCACATAGTAGTTGATGTGCTACAATAGTTTCAAAGTCTCCTACTTCTCCAATTTTGCAATGAATATATGCTCTTACATCTTCTTTCAATAAAACCCTATCTGGTATGCTTGAGAAAGAGCCCATTGAATTTTTTTGTGATGCGACCTTGGGATGTGGCTTGAACTTAGGTTCATCAAAATTTTCCCTTACAAACATATTAACTTCTTCCTCGACACTTTGTGATTTGTCAGAGTCATCGAAGAGTGATGTCGATTCAATCTACAGTAGCCTTGAATCCTTCTGAAAATATTTTAGCTCAAACTCTTCTCTATGAAATCTTCACTCTTTGAAAATACAATGTAAAAATGAACTCTATTTCCCGTGTATTTATAGACTTTTTGATATTCCCGCTCAAACTTTCATGCATTTAATGCTTGACCTAACTTTTGGTACATAACAATTGTCAGATCGGTGATGATAAAAATTTACTTGTCGCTTGGTTAACATAGGATTTCTTCATCAGTTTGCACTATTGTCTGGTTAACCTTGTGTAGTGATTACCAATGGGTAACCAACTCTTGGTCTCTCTTTTATCGACTATATAACATTGTTAGCTCATAACATATAAACCATAATGCATCTTTATTCATGCTGATTTGGTATTTGTACATCATGTATAAGGAACTATATGTAAGATGTGCTCACTATAAATATCAGTCCCATACATACCTTTATCACCTTAAGTGGAGGTACCGATGTCATCCAATCCAGTGGATGAGGTTTCACTGACATCATTACTTGACTCAGCATTCTCATTAGATGCCTTCTTGCACATAGTGTTCCTTAACTTCATGATATCTAAAATCATGTATCCACTCTCAAATACATGACCTTCCTTTGGTGCTTGGTCTCTTCAGTCCTTGCTTAAATGACCAACTTTATGATAGTGCATACATGCCATTCCAGTGCTTGTCCAGCTTCTTGATTGTCCAATCCATCTTTTTCTATAACAATTCACTAAAATGTGCCTAGATATTCCACATACAACACAATTAGCCCATGTGTTATAATCCCAAACATAAGAATTACCTTGTCTCTTCAGTTGATAAGGCTTTCACTGTGTTTTCTACTTAGGAGTCCATACTTGTTTCATCTTAGCCTTACACTCTCATGCAGTATGTCCATGTTTATTACAAGTATAACCTTTTTTCTCCATAGTAGTATTTTTAGCAATATCATTTTGTTTAGCTATACACTCATAAGCTTGGTGTCCAAACTTACCACAATAATAACAATATCCATTGAATTTAGGAGTGACAGAAGGTTTACCTTTTTCTTTTCTTCTACACATTAGATGTATGTCCCAGTTTTCCACAGTGATAACATGTCAACGCTTTAGGTTTTTGACTTTGATTATTGTTGACTTGTTCAACTTGATGTGATGATTCTCCTTTGCTAGTATAGCCTATCCCAGCTCTACTCCCAAATCTTCTTTGATTAATCAGAAAGTCATCAATCTTCTTAGAACTATCCTTAGCCAATTTCTTCATTTCATTGTGTTGCTGCTGAGTTTTCACTTCATTTCTTAGCTTTTCATTCTCCTCTTTGAGTCTTGCAACTTCTTCAAGATTCCTTGACAATTCTCCATTTACTCAGTTTACTTCTTGATTCACAGTCATCATTTGATTAGATACTTGGAAGTGACGATTAGTGAGTCTCTGTATTTCATTTTCTTTAGCTTGAAGTTGTTCAGTCATGTATCTTCAGTCATCAATAGCCATATTCCTTTCTTGCTCGACTTGTCTAGCATTGTTCATTGTTTCTACCATTCTCACTATTTGAGATTCTTGACTAATTTGTAGTGCTTTCACTTGATCAATTAAGTGCTAATTCTTTTTAGAAAAATCAATGATTATACTTTTAGATCCATCAGAGATGCTTCCAGAACTAGATCCAATATGCTCAAACATATCATCAATTGTTTCTTCATGATAATCGATCTCATTTTGCAGAATAGCCAAGTTCTTCCTTTCAACCAGTAATTTCTTCAATCCTTCCTTGGCTTGCTTGTGCTATTCAATAAACATCTACATCTGTATCTTCTAATTCTCAATATTATTATCAAGCTTATATCTCTCCATGACTTAAATCTTTACCCTTTAGTGGTTAAAATGTTCAACAAGAGAACTATGCTCTGATACCAATTGTTGGAATTAGGAGAGATAGGTACTGAGAGGGGAGGGGTGAATCAGTGCCTTAAAAAACTTTACTTGTAAAACTTTCAGATCTATGACTATAAACATTGATAACCTTGCAAAATAACTTGTATCTAATTGCATGTATTAATCATCCATTTAACTTATGAAAGTAAATAACATGAAATCAACAATATGACAATCACATAACACAAGTATTTTGGTAACATAGAAACCCTTGTTAGAAGGTAAAAACTGTGGTGGTGATGACACCCAAAAATTCTTCACTACTGCAGATAGAAAAGGTTTGCCTGTTAGGGCTACAAGTTTTGATCACTTCTGGTGATCTTACCTTGTTAGGAGTAACATGTTAGATCAGCTAGATCTACCTAGTTATAGGATTTTAACAACACTAATGAAGTGTGCACTTGGTTAAGAGATTTACATAAGACTATTAAGTCTACTGCATTAAGAGATTTATCCAAAAACTCTATTACAATTGTTAGAAAGCAATAGGAAATTATCTGCTAATTGA
>BSBK01001723.1:1402500-1566184 GCA_027943335.1 Chamaecyparis obtusa
TACTCGGCCAACCAACTACCTCTCAATGATAAAGGGCTCCTCCCAATTGGCCATCTTGACTAAAAAAAGAAGCCTAGCTGCCTCTCATCCTCCCATGGCTCACAATCAATATAAGGTCTCCATATCATTATATCAATAGTATCTAGTGCATGTCTCCAAAACTCTAAACACCCCAACTTATGTTGAAACTAAATAGAAGCACATGGAAAGAGATGGTTGTACTATGCCCCTGAACCTCATCGCCACTAGACAGGTCACAACAATATGCTCCCATACCCAAACATGGAGCAATGTTACTCCTGCTAGTAAAGATACTCCCCTCGTATATACCACCTAATGTAAATCATGGTATACATGTGCTAATAGATAGATGCCCCAAGAAAATAGGGTTTCATTATCCATAATCTATTGTAGGGTTCATCCCCAACCAACTGTAAACTTGTAGGATTATCAATCGGGACAGACATAACCGCCGATCACTCTAGCCAATACAGCAAGGAGAGACTCATACAAGTCCACCATGCCCTCCCTATTGATCTCAGCCTCCTTAATATCATCATCACTAAATACATCCCTACACTCTATCAATCCCCCATGGTGATCGTACTGTACCAGCTCACCAGTGATCGGCAACCACAAAATCTGGTATATGTCCTCTAACATAACGGTCATCTCTCTTGTCGATAGATGAAAGGTGCTTGTCTCATAGTGAAATCACTCCTCCAATGCCTTCAACATCCCTAGTTTCACCCTGATCTTGGACGTATAGATAACATGGTACAATCCAATAGCACCTATCAACAGTCTGTCAGTCTCTCACAGTGCCAACCTTAAATTTTGTGTAATGAGATATCTCTCCTGTGACATCAGAACATTAGTAATATCCTCCTATCATAATCAACATAAAAAAAAAAAACTATCAAGTTTATTACAGATTGATCTATTTGTCTATCCTATATCTAAACCAAAAACATATTTATCACATGTCTAAAAGGATAATCCTATCAATTATCTAATCAGGTAGGTTAACTAGAAATCATGCAATAATGTTGTCTACTTTCAAAATGATCAAAAAACATAGCCAACAGACCAAATCAACTTAACACCTTGTAGACTGACCTACTCTATCTGATCATCTACAAAATCTACCTCTTAAAATGAATGTGCAACATAGAAAACTGCATGTGCAACATCCCCTCACAAATGCACAGAAATTAAATATGCGCAACTTCTCTAAACAAATGCGTAACACATTTCACTGAATACGTTGATTCGCATATGTGCACATTTATTGAATAAATGTGACTTCCTAATGCATTTGTGTAGTTCTACCATGTTGTTGCACAAACATGGCATGTTGTTGTGCATACATGTGCCACAACTATTCATCCATTCTACCATGTTGAAAACAAAATTTTCCTACCTAACCCTAGCTTAAATCTAGCTTAAAACATGCTAAAATATCTCCTAAAACATGAACAATCAATCAAAAACTAGGGAGGATCGAACCACCTACCGGTTGTCTATAGTCGGCTAGTCTCTGGAACTGGTGGATGTGCTCGAATTGGTGATCTGACAAGGGGAACGACATCTTGCTCAACTCTACTCTCTTCTCTCCACAGCTTCGGTCTCTCGATGACAAGTGTAACAATGATTACTTATCAGACCCTTTGACCCCTATATATAGCATGTGGACCCTCTTTTCTCGGTGTGTGGACCCTACCTATCATCATTATTCTATCACTCCATTTTTTCATTCGTTTCTTTCACTTCTTTTCATGAGATTGATCGTAAAAAAAAAGTAACAAAATATATATAATTTTATTTTTAAAAAATAAATTAAATATATACTAATAAATAAAATAAAATTTTAAACTTGTCAATCAATCTTTTGAAGGGGCATGCTAGCGTCACTTATGTTTGGGGAAGGGGCAATATGCTTGATTTTTCTTTGAAATAATGCGTCAAGCACATTATTTCAAAGAGGAGAAAAATATATACACTTAAAATTGCTTTCATAAATTAATTAAATATTTATGATTTAATTAATATTTATTTCCTCTATTATTAAATAAATTATTTAATTTATTTAGTATATTCACTTGTCTTATTCTTATTATCCTAAGTCCTCTAATTGGTCATATTAAAGTGATTTAATGAGCTAGTCAATTAAACAAAATCACTATATGACTAAGTTCTTTAGTCCAACTCATAGACCTAGTCACCTAACAAATCACCTTGGCTAAAGTAATTAATTTTTATTAATTATTAATAAGTCACAATTATCCTCACAAACACATGTCCTATTCTTAAGGGCTATGTGGCCTCATGAGACTTGGTCTCATAACCACATGTCCTCTTCCAAACTTGGTCAAGAACACCTTCCCTATTTTTAAGGAGCTTCTCTAGCCACCTCAAGGAGTCAAAGATGACTCATGGGACACTTGTGTCAAGAGTCCTTATGGGGAAAATGTCTTCCCAGGGTGAACCCACAATAGTGGGTTACACTTTTTTGCCTAAACAGACACTGAACTCTACATTTTGAGAAAAACTTTTAGATTCAGATGCATATTGCCATTGAATCGTTCAAAATCAGAGGATGAAGTAAATTAGAGTCTTTTAGAATTTTCTATCTAGATTCTAAATATTTTATTTTTATTTTTTTAAAATTTATTTCAATACTTTTTTCTTTCTCCCACGAAAACTGGTATGGTGTTGAAAACGTCATTTTCAAATAGTAACATTGTTTTCATAGAGCATAACTTTTTTTCTAAAATAGATATGAATGTGATTATTTATAATTTAGTTTTATAACAACCATATGAAGGGCATGCAATTGGTTTGACTATATTATCATGACTATTTCATATTTTGTTAATATTTGAAGTTGACTAAACCATAATTTTGACATACCTTAACTACATAGCTTATAACTTGTTGTGTATTTATCAAATTTTAAATATTTTTTTATTTATAGAAAGTAGACTCGAATATGGAGGGCACTATTATTTTTTAAATTTTTTTTCCCTTTTTTACTATTTTTCATTGAACGTCAAACTCATAGGTTTATATTTGATAAAAAACCTACATTCAATTAATGTCAAAAACCATACACATAATAAATTAAAAAATAGTCAAATATATAATCATTAGAAAGCTAGTTTTGAGTACTTGTTGTATGAAAAAGGACATCTTCTTATTATTCCATTTGATCACTGTGCTTGAGGCCCGAAGCCATGAAATTCTCAGAATTTCTTCAAAACTTGCGACCATGGCCTAAACCAGGTACTTTTGATAGAAAGTACTTTCAATATCAAAAGTACTTTCATGAAAAATGAAAATTCTAGTCATTACTAAACATCATTCATGTATGTAATCAAATTTAAATTAAACACACGTATGTAATCTATTGAAAGTATTGAAAATTTACATTTATAAATTTGAAATCACATGAACTCATGAAGAATCAAACATGTATACAAGTTCATCACACATGCACATGTATCTAGAGTGAAAGTATATATATATATATATATATATATATATATATATATATATATATATATATATATATATATATATATATATATAATGCATGAAACATCAATCATGTGTAGATCAAGTACTGTAAATATGAAACATATGGATCAATCATGTGTCAAACATTCTATCAAAATGGTCTAGAAATGAAATATAGTTCTTGAAACACATGTGAATATATATGTAATATGATATATGTCTAGATCAAATATGAAAGTGCCTAGGACTCATCATGACAACTCCTCACTAAGCGGTAAGAACCAGAGTGACTATCATGCTGTGAAGAATGTGCAGATCCCTACAAAGAAAGAGATATATAAATTAATATATAAATATTGTACATAGATCTTAAGTTTGATTTAAAAAATATTGTACAAGAAAACATGTTATTAAGTGTGTACAGATAGATAATAAATTAAAAAATCACCTTTCCACTATTCATGTCATCATCGAGTGAGTCCTGAAAACATACACGATCAGTACTCGAAGGAGTAACAAGAGGCATATCCTGGTAGACAAAAAAAATATATTGAATATATATATACACATGTACACACACACACACACATATATCAATTGATTGAAATTTTGAAAATAAATTTAAGTTAAATTGTAACATTAAATAATGAATATAATCTGATTTATACCTGTGTAGGTGGTGGAAACTGATAGTACTCAGATTTCCTAGACTTAATCTTATCAACTAGGGTATCAAGATTTTGCTACATCTAGTCCAAGCTCAACTCTGCATCTACAACATGAGTAGACTACACATGCCTCTCTAATGATGAATGCAATTTAGACTAACCAAATGAGATGGAATTGAAGTCATATCATAATGTGTCAAGAAATCTAGATAACCCGTAGTGGTCATGCTGAACTCAACATCATCAAGGCCAACATTACAGAACTGATGCCCTGCACTGACTGAAGGGTCTCTACGCTATACCTCTCCCTATGCAGCAATAGAGTGGTCACTAGGTGGATCCTCACGTGCACTGCCACTATGTCCACAGTCTAGGTGAGAAGGATGTGGCTGAGCATATCTGATAGTACCCACACAAGATCTAACCTATGATATGGGGATATCATGCTCTGCTGCTATAAATGCATATGCATCCAATACATCCTCAGCCAAACTAGTCAATGTGACATGTGTTATCTCTCCTGTAAGTCCCTCCAGGCTAGAAAGTGAAAGGATGTCTACTGCACAGTATATTTCATGTGCAGTCCTACTAGAGGGTGCTCCACCTGACGATATAGAGTGTCATCAAGACATCAAGTACTAACCAGCCTGATTACTAGATATGGATGTGGAAACTACTAAAATGTCCCCCACACTATCGATCACAACTTGAAGTTGGGTGCTACGAATAACATCATCTGCAATAGGACCCAATGAAGGTGTTATAGCAGGTGCCCTCTGACAAAAAGTGGCCATGTGTACTTAATGCAGTGAAGGATGGAGGATCCAATGAAGGACTGTCCAACCTTGTAGCCATACCAATACATAATGAAATTCAACAACAATAACACCAGATCTGATATAAAACTGGAATCTCTATTCATAAGTTCACTGATTACATGCAATGTGTCAAGCTGTAAGGCCTTCCCAATTATGGCCAATTACAAAGCAAGTAATAATCTACAATATCTCATACGATCCAATTCTCTCCCATAACTTCACCACTCAGCTAGTCCAAGTCCAGGTCTACAACACAGCAGGACACTGGTAGGGTCCCAGGAAAGATCTAAACTTGTACTCACAACTTCCAAACAATCTTCCTATGCCTAAGCTCGCAAGCTACTAACTCTCCTATCCTCCCTCTCCTCTCTAAAAAGCTACCCAAACATCTTCTTAAGTACTGCTTTCCAGCCACAAGTCAGATTGATGAAATCATTAACTCCTACAAACAATTATTAAATGCCAAAACATCAGTCGGCTCTGAAATAGCCTTACAATAAATAAAATCTCCAAGATGGCCCCAACGGTTGTCAAATCTGCATAGAAGAATGCAATATGCTAGATCTAGGTCCTCTCATGCCCAATGGTCAATCCATAACTAGAGGAGCGTGACCCAAATCATGGGCATCAATCGGCTAAGCCAATTTATCCAAATAACCAAGTTGGTAATCAAGAACACCAAGCAACAGAGAAATAACTGAGCACTAGCAAACTAACCATGCCAAGCATGACCAAGAAACATAGTTATCACCAAGCACCAGTGAACTGATGCCTTTAGTTTTTGAGCATTCTTTAATTACCGAGCACTCTGGTAACCACATAAATTGAGCAACCAAACTCCAAAACTGAGAAAATACTCCAGCAACTAAGATCAAAACTATCAATCTACCTTCAAAGAAAAACATATTTTTGGTTGATACAGGATTGCCAAGAATACTAGGATGCTCTTGCATCAGACACCCCAAGTTAAGAAGATTTTCTCATAAGGAAATTGGGAATGCCTTAAGGGAATTAGAACAGGTATCTCATATCTTTTCTTAACCCATATCTCCTCTCATCCTTCATCCCAAGTTGTCTTCACTTCATTCATTATCTCTTGCAGCAAGTTTTTTTGCTTCCCAGTTCTCTTATCTTTTTTGTGTGCAACTGATAACAACCGACTCTGACCTTTCCTTCCACTACCGACCACCTAGGTACCTCGGTAAACACTATCCTCTCTGGACTCCTCAATCAACTCAACATCATCCACATCTCTCGGTGTCACAAATGTCATCATCTATTATACTATCTCTTTCAGAAAGACCATCTGCCTCTTAATTTCCACAAACTCTTTAGATATATCATCCTCCTTATCTTTCAAACTTGGCTTTGTGGGAATAGGTTCACCAATCCTCTACTCCTGAGGTTTTTCATAAGGACAACACTTGATAACTCCACATCCCTTAGCCCATATCTCTTGTAAAGGTAACAACATATGTCACGATCCTTCATGCCTAACCACATAGGTGTTAGCATGACCATGAAACAAAATATTTCTATGAAATTGCCAAGGCCTACTGAGAAACAAATGACAAGCATCCATAGGCAATACATCACACAATATCTCATCATGATAAGATCCAATCTAAAAATTAACCAATCATTATTCTTCAATCCTAACCTTAGATACATCTTGTATCCAACTAATCTGATAAGGATTAGGGTGTTTCTTTCTTTCCAAATTCAAATTACTAACCATCTCTTCTGAAACAAAGTTCTCAGAACTACCACCATCAACTATAACATTACACACCTTATCCTTTCACTTACATCTAGTTCTGAATAGATTTCTTCTTTGGACTAGTTCTTGGACACATGTAGCTAATCTCCTAGTGATAAGAGTCACCTTTCTTTGCAACATTTACAATGTCTTCCTCAACAGTCAGTGCAAATCTTTTCTTAGGACATTGAAAACTTCTATGACCCACTTCACCACACTGATAACAAGTACGAGTGAACTCATTCTACCACCTTCCTCTCTATTTGGTATTGAAATGCTTACTACCATATCCTACATCAGGCTTAGGATTCTCTATCACATTACCTTCAGCAACTATCTCACCAGTCTTACCACCTTAGTTCTTATTGTTTTGTCTTCCTTCAAATTTATTATTCATCTTCTCTTCAATCATCAATGACATCTGATAAGCATCTCCTATTTTTGTCATTTGAACAATAAGTAACTCTTCTTGAATACTAGGTCTCAAACCATAGACATACCTAGCAACTTTCTCTTTGTCAACTTCAAAATGAATAGTCCTAATCAAGATTTTGTAAAACTCCTCGGTATACTCCTACACCGATTTATTAGTATTCTTCAAGGCTTGCATCTTCTTGAACATATCCAATTCATAATCCACTGGAATGAATTGCTTCTTCAACTTGTCAAACATTCAATTCCATTTAGTGTTATTTTCCTTTCCTCTCCTACTTCTTTCCAACTGAACTTCCCTCCACCAAATATTTGCATGACCCTTCAACTTAGTCTTTGCAAATCTAACACTATTAGGATCTTCTATTTCTTCATACTCAAAGTATTCATCTATCTCACTAATCCAATCAATCAAATCTTCTGGCCTAAGGCTTCCAGCAAATGTAGAAACTTCAATCTTAGGTTTTTTCCCAATTTTAGACATAGATTTTAGGATTCTATTTTCTTCAAGATCTCTAGCTTCTTCAAAATGATCTTCTTCCTCAAATTCATCATCACTACCTTCCTTCAGTGTAGTCTTCTTCTTTCTCAATTCCTCTTGTAGATCTTGCACTTGTTTCTACAAAGCCCTAAAATCATCAAGACTGAATTCTCTAGTAGCTTCTTCCTATGAGATCTCACAATTTCTCCTTGGAGGAATCTTCAAATCAAGATCCAGATACAAACATACAAGATCAACTCAGCTCCAACAAGAACAAAATTCACTATAATACCACTTAATGTAGTGATGGATGGAGGATCCAATGAAGGACTGTCCAACCTTGCATCCAAACCAATACACAACAGAATTCAACAACAATAACACCACATCTGATATAAAATTGGAATCTCTATTCATAAATTCATTGATTACATGCAATGTGTCAGGCTGTAAGGCCTTCCTAGTTATGGCCAATTACAAAGAAAGTAATAGTCTACAAGATCTCATAGGATCCAAATCTCTCCCACAACTTCACCACTCAGCTAGTCCAGGTCTGCAACATAGTAGGACACTGGTAGGGTCCCAAGAAAGATCTAAACTTGTACTCACAACTTCCAAACAATCTTCCTGTGCCTAAGCTCGCCAGCTACTAACTCTGTTATCCTCCCTCTGCTCTCTAAATAACTACCTAAACATCTTCTTAAGTATTGATTTCAAGCCACAAGTTGCATTGATGAAATCATTAAATCCTACAAAAAATTATTAAATGCCAAAACATCAGTCAGCTCTCAAATAGCCTTACAATAAATAAAATCTCCAAGATGGCCCCAACGGTCATCAAATCTACATAGAAGAATGCAACACGCAAGATCTAGGTCCTCTCACACCCAAAGGTCAATCCATAACTTGAGGAGTGTGACCCAAATCAAGGGCATCAGTCGACCAAGCTGATTTATCCAAATAACCAAGTTGGTAAGCAAGAACACTGAGCAATAGAGAAATAACTGAGTGCCAGAAAACTGACCATGCCAAGCATGATTGAGCAACACAGTTATCACCGAATGCCAGTGAACCGACACCTTTAATTTTTGAGCATTCTTCAATGACCAAGAACTCTGGTAACTAGAGAAATTGAGCAACCAAACTCCAAAACTGAGAAAATACTCCACCAACTAAGATCAAAACTATCAATCTACCTTCAAAGACAAACATATTTTTGGTTGATATAGGATTGCCAAGAATCCTAGGATGCTCCTGCATCAGTACTGGCCTCTCTTGATCAGCTTGATGAAAAGAATCTCTATCAGCAAGTCTACCGTGCCCATGTCGTAGATGTACTGGAAAATCAATGTAATTAACAACCCTCCCTAAATGAACCTCAGTAAAAATCTATTGTGCAAAGTACAATGAAATTTGGTCATTATTCGGATAACGACCATGGGCAGCTAGAAATCATGGGTATGTCAATGTTGATATAATAGGATCCTAACACCTAGTAACCTAATACCCCTTCACATAATTTCTATCTGCATAAGATGGGAAAGCTTCCCTTTTTAGGGTCACTTTAGGCACTAAATCCTATACCTCCTTAAGAGAAAGACCAGAGCCAACCTCTTGTCTCTACCTCTCAAGTATGACCTCTATAACATATGGGGCATAGGGAGTGGTACCATGAATGTCATCCCTAATGCTAATCAAGCTAGTAAGGATGGCTTGACATGTGCTCTTATAGACACTAGAGCTAGACAGATTATTTATGGATTTTTGCAACCGTTCAATCTCTCTATTAGTGTGTGCAAATAGTTCTGTAGGGGGAATCGGTGCATCTGCAATGTGTGATGTGCAATAATATGTCTGATAGATCTAGAATATGTATACCTAAAAGATTTTATTTACTATTAAATAAAGTCTACATATATGTATGTTTTCCTAATTTAATTAAAAATAAAATTAAAGTATGCACATTTCACTATATTATTTCAAAGTAAAATCAATTACATAAGTTACATTTAAATATAAATAAATGTGTACTATACATATGTATGTACACACATACATACAGGTGCATATATACATACACATGAATATATATACACACATGTACATGTATATAATATGACATGTACACATGTATGTATGTATGTATGACATTTATACATGTGATATATATATATATATATATATATATATATATATATATATATATATATACACACACACATATGACATGTATTATATATCAATAAATATATATAGATATATAATATGTCATGTATATATATATATATATATATATATATATATATATATATATATATATATATATATATATATATACATATATATATATATATATATATATATATATATATATATAACATGTCATGTATATATATATATATATATATATATATATGACATATTATACATATATATACATGTGCATGTATACTTGCATATATATATATATATATATATATAGACACACACACACACACACACATTTGTATATATACATGTATTTATGTATGTATACATGTATATATGTATGCATACATGCATATATACATGTATATATGTATGTATACATACATACATACATATATATATATATATATATATATATATATATATATATATATATATATATATATATATGTACATATATGTACATACACATGTATACATGCATATATTGATGTAGTCAAGGATGGTGGATCCAATTAAGGATAGTCCAAACCTTACAGCCAATAGAATTACACAATGAAATACTCAACATAGTAGAAAACACTATAAATGTTTCAAGTAATTTGCATTAACATGCCCGACTATAAGGCCTTCCGGGTTAGGGCCAATTACAAAATGAAACAATTCTACAAGATCCACAACTAGATCCAATACAATCTCAGCTAGTTTAGCTCTAAAGACAATCAGAAGCTCATGGAAACCCTAAGGAAGATCTAAACTTGAGCTCACAAGCCTCCAAGAAATCTCCTTGTTCCCAAGTATGCAAACCCCTGGCTCTACTACAAATGATTATCAGATTACAATCTGATCTACAAGAACATTAGGAACTTTTCCACAACTTTTCTCTCAAGCTTCGCATCTAAATTCTAGATCTACTAAGTTGTTCTCCCCAAGTTCTCCTCCTTGTCTCCTTAAACATCTACCCAAGCCCTCCTTAAATACTAATCATTAGCCATAAGTTGGCAAGATGAAACTCTTAACTCCCCAAGACAATAATTAAATGCCATACAAGTTAGCTTACAAATGTATACAAACATTTAATTCTTCATGTCAGCCCAAGATAATGGCTACCAACAATTACTTCCCTAAGTCGGATCAAAAAATCACACAGAACTCCAGTTAGTAAGTTAGAACTACCGAGGGAAAGTAAAATTACTGAGCATGCCAGGCATCACCGAGCACCAGTATCGACCAAACACCATAGGCATGACTGAGTAACACTTTCACCGAGTGCTAGAGACTACTGATTTCCTTTAGTGACCAAACTTCCTTCAATGACCGAGACTTTCGGTCAAGGCTGCAATAGAGTAAAACTAGCCAAAATACAAATACTCCATGTAGTTTCATCGAGGATACAAAATACCCTGCCTTATCCTTGGATGCCCCTACATCAGACACCCCAGCTTCCAAAAGATGTTCATATGTGAGAAGAACATCTTCCAGGATTCAACACATAAATCCCAAACTGGTTCTTCACATACAAGTCCTCCACCTTGTCTACTTGCAAAGTCTTCCACTTCAATTTTCTCCATCTCTTCAAGTCTTCTTTTGATAATGTATAGGTCGGTTCTCAATACTGATCATTCACTTTCTCTAGATCCACAATCTCAACTTGGTTACCAATACTCAGGCTTCTCCTACCGAGTGTTGTATTCATCAAAGGCATCAATGAAAACTTTCTATCTTTCTTCTCAATAGTAAACACATTTCTTACACAGTCATAAATAGCTCTGCAATCATATTGCCAAGGTCTACCGAGAAATATATCACAACTATTCATCTTCACAATGTCACAAAGCACAAGATCCTTGTACTAGCCAATCTAAACATCAATGAAGCATTGTTCTCTAACTTCCAAAGCATGAACATCTTGTAACCAGCCAAGCCTATAAGGACAAGGATGTTTTATTATACTCAAACCAAGTTTCTGAACTAGGTCCTCAGCAACAAGGTTATCAGTACTACCACTATCAACAATAACATCACTGATTTTATGTTCAGTGTTGCATCGGGTCCAACATAAGTTACTCCTCTGACAAGGTTCATCCTTTGTACTGATCAATGTTCACTGAAGCAACAAGTTCTTTGATTTAGGTTCATTTTGGATATTCTCATTCATCACAGCAATTTGTTGGTCAACCTTATTTTGTGTGCACTCAAAAGAATGGTGTCCTTCCTCTCCACAGTTATAGCAAGTACCCTTAAAGATAACTCTACCTGTCTTCTTCTTTGGTTCCATAGGTTTTTGTTCATCTTCTACATCAGTCGGTTTATCGTTCACTGAGTGATCAATCCTTTCCTTCCCTCGGGAGTTACTAGGTTGTTTCCTCTTTAACTTATCTTTTGCCTTTAGAGCATACTGATAAGCATCTTCAACATACCAAGCTCAT
Organism: Chamaecyparis obtusa; assembly: GCA_027943335.1. Lineage (NCBI taxonomy): Eukaryota > Viridiplantae > Streptophyta > Pinopsida > Cupressales > Cupressaceae > Chamaecyparis > Chamaecyparis obtusa. The sequence goes on from BSBK01001723.1 coordinate 1,414,815, forward strand.
CTTGAATATTGAATCTCATACCATTCACATATGAAGCTACCTTTTCCTTACCAAGCTCTTGGTGTCCAGACCAAATAGTAAGTTTGTAGAACTCCTTGGTATAATCTTCAATAGAAAAATCCTTCTGTTTCAGATTTTGGAACTTCTTAAACAATTCAAGCTCATAGTTAGCAGGTATGAACTTAGTTTTCAACTTAGTTACCATCAATATCCATCGATTGATCTTTGTTTCACCTTCATCTTATCAGTCTCTTTATAGTTCTTTCCGCCAAAGAGCAGCATGCCCTTTCAACTTTTTCTGTGCTAATATCACCCGAAGAGGGTCTTCAATTTCTTCCAGCTCAAAGAAATCTTCAATTTCACCAATCCAATCAATTAGATTGTCAGGTTTCAAAGTGCCAGAGAAAGTAGAAACTTCCATTCGGTAACTACTAAACTGAGTAGTAGGTCTAGGCAACCGAGCAGTTCTATCTTCACTAGATCTGTTTCTCCTATCACCACCACTAGATCCAATAGTCTCAAATTCTTCAACAGCCTCTTCGTAGCCATCTTCAGTACCAACATTTTGAGGTATGCCAACAACAGTTCTCATGATCTTGGTGACCATATCATTCTTCATCAATTCCATCTTAGATCTGAAATCTAATTTCACCTTCTCTGTGATTTGGGATTCAATAGTATCACAAAGATCTAAAATAACTCTAGGGTCCAATCTTCTTGTAGGAATCCTTAAAGATAAGAGAAACCCTCTGCAATAAACCCTCACCAACCACCTTGTGACAATTTCCAAGTTGCAACAAGTCAGATCTCAACCTGCAATCTTGTAAACCACTAGGGCACAATTCACAAGTTTAGTGTTTTGGATCTGCAATCCAGATTGCACACAATCTCTGCTCCAACAAGATCAACTCTGCAAGATCAGCCTTGCTAAGTCAAGCTTCTACTTCAACAAGATCAACCTTCACTCTGATACCACCTGATGCAGTCAAGGATGGTGGATCCAATTAAGGGTAGTCCAAACCTTGCAGCCAATAGATTTACATAGTGGAATACTCAACACAACAGACAACACCATAAATGTTTCAAGTAATTTGCATTAACATGTCTGGATGTAAGGTCTTTCGAGTTAGGGCCAATTACAAAATGAAACAATTCTACAAGATCCACAACTAGATCTAATACAATCTCAGGTAGTTTAGCTCTGAAGACAATCAGAAGTTGATGGAAACCCTAAGGTAGATCTAAACTTGGGCTCTCAAGCCTCTAAGAAATCTCCTTGTTCCCAAGTATGCAAACCCCTAGCTCTGCTACAAATGATTATCAGATTACAATCTAATCTGCAAGAGCATCAAGAACTTTTCCACAACTTCTCTCTCAAGCTTCGCATCTGAATTCTTGATCTACTAAGTTGTTCTCACCAAGTTCTCCTCCTTGTCTCCTTAAACATCTACCCAAGCCCTCCTTAAATACTAATCATCAGCCACAAGTTGGCAAGATGAAACTCTTAACTCCCCAAAAAAACAATTAAATGCCATACAAGTTGGCTTACAAATGTATACAAACATTTTATTCTACATGTCGGCCCAATAAAATGGCTACCAACAATTAATTCACTAACTTGGCTCAACAAATCACATAGAACTCTAACCGGTAAGTCAGAACTACTAAGTGATAGTAAAATTACCGAGCATGCTAGGCATTGCCAAGCACCAGTGTCGACTGAGCATCGCAGGTATGACCGAGTAACACTTTTACCAAGCACCAGAGACTACCAATTTCCTTCAGTGACCGAGCTTCCTTCAATGATCGAGACTATCGGTCAAGGCTACAACCAAGTAAAACTGGCCAAAATACAAACATTCCATCCAGTTTGACCAAGGACACAGAATGCCCTGCCTTAACCTTGGATGTCCCTGCATCATATATACATGTATATATGCATGTGTACATACATGTGTATACATGCATATATATATATGTATATATGCATGTATACACATGTATCTACATGCATATATACATGTATATATGGATGTATATAGTACATGTATACATGCATATATGTATATATACACATGTACATACATATATGTACATGTATATATACTAAATCTATATATCAAAAACTTTAAATAATGAAAAATCTATATATATATATATATATATACACATATACATGTATATATACATGTATACATGCATATATGTATATATACATGTATATATACATGTATACATGCATGTATACATGTATATATACATGTATATATGTATATATACTAAATCTATATATCAAAAACTTCAAATAATGAAAAATCTATATATATACATGCTATATACACATATACATGTGCATATATATAGGCATATATACATATATATATATATATATATATATGTATATGCATATATACATGTATATATGTATATAAATGTATATATACATGTATACATGTGTATATATGGATATATAGATCCAGATATACACATGTATACATGCATATATACATGTATATATGTATATATACATATATATATATGTATATATGCATGTATATATGTATGTATGCATGTATATATGTATATATGCATATATACATGCATATATACACATGAATATATGCATATATACTAAATCTATATATCAAAAACTTCAAATAATAAAAAATGAAAATTAAAAACTTGAAAGCAACATTTGGTAAATCGGAACCAAGCTGCCACGAGTTTCACTGTCACTGAAAGTGACAATGAAAGTCCCTTTTGGAGATTTTAACCAGCCAAAAACCCTACTTTCACACTTTCGATCAAAAGTCCCAGATTAAGGACTTTCGATATAAATTTCTTTAGTACTTTCTATCGAAAGTAAGGGCATTCAGGACTTTCGATCAGAAGTTTCCTACTTATGATCAAAAGTTGGGGATAGTTTCTATCGAAAGTAAGAAATGAATTTTTCGTTGAATTCTCTTTTCGGGCTGAATTCATTCCTCTGAAAAAGTGTAACCCACTATTGTGGGTTCACCCCCCACCTTCTTCTCAAGGGTCTTTGTGAGACACTTGACATGTCTCTTTCCCTTCCACCTTCCACTCCTTTTTGTTAATGTAGGAGGAACATCTCTCCTATTCCTCCTCTCACATTCTAACTACATCCCTATTTTTCTGAACCCCTCCAATCAAATCAATTCAAACCCTAGGATTATCCACCTTTCAATCTCCACCATTAGATCTTTCCACCTAGGCTTGAATCCTCGAAAAACCTATAAAAGGAGTCTTCCTCTCCCTATGAGAGCCTAATAGCAATAGTGAATTTTCAAGCATTCAAGCATCCATAGTAATCAAGCATTTTCAAGCATTTCCATATATCATCTTCATCCAATCAAAGTTGTATAATCTAGATTTAGGCTATTTTTTCACATACATTCAATATCTCCACACTTTAGAAACATCTTGGACAAAAGGAGAACATTTGCAAATATGAGAGCTCACCAAATCCAAGAATTCAAGGCTGGGAGGACAATCCAGAAACAAGCTACATGGGTGAGTGAAGGTAAAAGCATTTGTTTTTTTTTCATTTTAATGTTCTTAATCTTCATTGGAATGCATTTTAGAAATTGATTTAATAGCTTATTGTAGTTAGTATTTCATTTCTAGGATTAGTTATTTAATTTGCATACAATTATATATAAAGAAGACATTGTGTCAGCCAACTAATTTGATAACTATGTTGATGAATTGAACAAGGAAGAACGGGATAGTCTGAATTTGTTTGTTAAAGAGAAAGGTATTGACATCGAGAAGGAGAATCTACTAATCAAAAATAATTGGGAGGGAAAATAAATGAACTAGGAAGATGTAGGTAACATCCCAGTTATTGTGGATCCACTAGTTAGGGCCTTTGAATGTGACAAGACCGAATGCAGTAATAACATTATAGGGCAATGGGATTATTTTTTATAGTAATGGATTCCTTTTTGGCATATGTCAAACTTTATTTATGTATATGGGTCTTTTTTTCATGTAAACTTGTAAAGGGAGGGGTTTAGTTACTATTTCAAGCCCTCATGATAATAATTCTGTAATGATCTTACATTCCAGTTTTATAAACTATCTTAATAGAAAAATTAAATTAGGAAATTCAATACAAAGGTTTGAAAGCTTATATAGAAGAATGAATTCTTCAACAATCTTTATCACATAACAATTTCTAGTAGAATATCCTTATAGGATTAGATATCTATACCATATACACTTCTCTTTTGAATCGCAAATCACACATAGAACTGATGATACAATAATCATACACAAAATCTCATATTGCTGAGCAATACCCATCAAACTATCTCAGATGTGCATAGTCTTTTCACTTGCTAAATACATCAACATATATATGCTTTGTGTTAATTAGACAATAATATGTACATATGAAGAACTAACAACCTGATAATATAAAAAAATAGGCTAACATGGTGCATGAACTAGTTTTATTAATGAATCATCATGAATGAGAAAAATCCTATTGCATACGTAGACATCACAAATTGTCCAAGGCATAAACACGTCTATCCAACATCTATCCAAGCTCAAACACATCAAAAAATACTATGATGAAGGATACCAAGAGACATTGCATGAGATACAAAAGATACTTAATGGTAGATACAACCCATTCCTTTCTACAACCATTATCAACATAGTCTCAATCTTTAATAAACCCTTTACAAGATAGAACGAAGTCTAGAGATAATAGTAGACAATCACAACTCGACAACTCCTAGTAAGAATAGAAATCTCAGTCATGTAGCATACACTAAGATGCTTCATAATTGATAATTACAGTTTTAGAATGATCTGTTACATCTTTAAGACAACCGAAGCATCAAAGATTATAGACCTCTGTAATGAATGACAGGTAGAAGAGAAATGTAAACAAAGACAACAATGAACATGATCAATCCCAACACAAAACAACTTAGGTATGAATGATAGCTCCTAATGCTACCAAACATTAACACACTTTGCCTTCCGAATTAGAATCTTTAATGTCATCTAACTCAAAAAAGAGCCCACAAAGATATAGTTGCATCATTTCTGGTTCACCTTAAACCCAAGAAAATAAGTACTATACGCATAATATTATACAATCACAGCACCAAACATAAGGACTCCTCAATGAGACTCTTTGTAAACCTATTGTAGCATTTTCTACGAAATCTTGTGGAACTAGGAATAGATATTCAAATAAAACCTATCAAACTCTCATTTTTTCCATGGCTAATGTGTTTTCATTACTATATTTTGCAATCTCAGTGAAGAGCACTATACCAAGTGGAGTTGCACCTAAATGGTTTGGCATAGGCTCAAAATGCCAGAGGTGTTCTCATATTACCATCGCACTAGGATAGCAGAGACAGTCACATTGCATATAGTTCCTCCTAAACCCAAGGAAAGAACTGGCATACACTAAATATTTCATAGTCATATCCCTAGAGATCAGGAGTACTAAATGAGACTCATTTTAAACCTATTACAAAATCTTCCATTACATCTTGTAGATCAAGGATAGATATTTAGATAAGTCATATAAAGCTCCTCTTAGGAAATGGCCAATTTGTTTTCATCATTGATTTTCATATAAAACTCCTCTTTGGCCATGCCAAGTGTAGTGGCACATGATTGATCTAGCATATTGATCTAGCATAGGCTAAATTTGTAAGAAGTGTTCACGTATTAACATTACACACAAGGCTAGCCAATACTTGAGAATAAAAAAACTTATCAATCTCATAAATTGGTAAGAGATGGTACTGTATCAGATGCTTCTACGCCAAGATAAAAGTTTCAAGAGATACATGTTTCAAAAGGTGTTCCCTAGAACTAGAACCAAGAACCTTGATACAACTAGCATCACAAATTCTTCATTGATGTTTGTAGTGGTCAAAACTCTTCCTCTGTAGTACCTGTAATAGAAAAAAAATGAACAACTTTATTTTATTTAATGGACAATTTCGAACAATTCTAGCAATCAAAAAAATTAGAGTTTCTTAAAAGATAACAAATGTGCTTCAAAGTATTTAAAACTGCTAAAATCATTATCATAATTGACACTATGGCTAAGACTGATCATAAAAGAAAATGTGGCTAAGAGTTTGATCGTAACAAAAAGTGGGGCTGAATTTGCAAGTTTTTATTAACATACACAGCCAATTTGTTTAATCAATCAATAAAAAGCTTCACGGTCTCAGTGAATATGAAAATTTAAAATGGATCTATCTTCACATATTTATGATTTTTCTCTCTTATTAACAATTACACGTTCAAAATAGAAACAAAAAATGTTGAATAACTATAACTAGCTAACTAGATTCTACAAAGTACAAACTAATGGATTTTAGTCCAAAATAAAGAAATATATTGGCACATTTATAGTTCGTTCAAATCAAAGAGTGACAGCTAGTTTAAGTTGATAAGAAAATTATCTTTCAAATTGTGAATTAGAAAATGAGCATTATGTACTACAATGTTGTAAAACATGTAATCTTGAATTGAAATCATTTTCAGAATATGAATGTCTACTTAAAGATCCTTCCTCAAATAGAAGTATAGACACAATCCCATAGGAGGCTACTAATCTGATTTTTCCTATATTGGAGTCCCATTAAACGTTAGATACATGAAAAGATTAGTACAGCATTGTGAAACTTGTAATCTTGAATTGAAATTATTTTTAAAATGTGAATGTTTACTTAAAGCTCCAAAATATAACTATAGATACAATTCCATAGGAGGTTATTGGTTTTATTTTGCGTATATTGTAGTTCCATTGAATATTAGATAGACAAAAGCATCATTAATTGAAAATCAAAATATTTAGTTTCAATTCTAAAACACTTCCCATTTTTTGGTCCCATTTTTGGGGACCGTAAACCCATGAAAGAAGGCCTTGAAGTTGGCAGCAATTGCTTACTGCCATATTTGTGAGAAAATATATTTTTCAATGTTTTCTTCCATATAGTTCATTTTACCTAACAATTTTCTTTCTTTTTAATATAATCATCCTATTGTAAATGTCTCTTAAATGTTCTCACTATGACCAATTAAGAAACTTATGGAAAAGTGCATCCATGAGTCCAAGGCCTTATTATATAGATAAATATTATTGTTTGCAAATACCATTGTATGCACCCTAAAATGGTTGCCTAGACTTTGGGCCCCCATTCATCAATTTATCAATTTCTTGAATCAATGCTTTGCAATATTTTTAATTTAAATCAATTTCCTTGACCAAATCCTAATTAATTCAAATATTTCAATATATCCTAAAGTTTGATCATTTTATCCTAAATTTTATTTAATTAAGAGAACATGCTCCCTTTTAATTAAATTAAAAAAAATTAAATTAAATAATAAAATCACTTTATCCTAAGCCACATTTAATTAAAAGAACAAATCTATTTTAAATAAATAAAAAAATCTTTTAATTAAATAATGGAAATCACTTTGCTAAAAATAATAAATAAATAATAAATTAAAAATAAAAAGAAAAAGACTTTTTGTCTACACATTGAATGCACACTTTCCAAGATGATTGGAACCTCCTTTTGCCTCTTAATCTCTTCCACACATCTTTTTTTGCCTCTTAACCATGTCCATTGATTTTGCCTCTTGAGAATCTTGAGCACATGGATCAACCAAGATTTAATGTCCACCATTGCTCATTTCTTTTTGCCTGTTAATCTTGACCATCCTTTTTATTTTTCAATCTTTTATAAGGAGCCCTCTCCTTCTCATTTTATGCATAGAGATTTTAGAGATCAAGATTTTATATGTAGGTTTGGAGAGCGATTTTGGAGAAGAATTTGGAGCACTTGAGCTTGGATATTGCAACTTCTATTTTCTTGTCTTCTTCTCTCATGCCTCCATGAAAATTTATTTATATTAATATTGCACTTTCATATTAGATTAGATTCATATTTCCTTTCATAGAATAATCTTGCATAAGCATTTCCTTTCATAGATTAGTTTTCTTTCATGCATTGTTATCATATAGAATAGCTTCCATTTTCATTTGCAAGCATACTTGATGATCATGGAGACTAGCATTCTTTCTTTTCCTCTTTGAATCTCTCATTTTATGGTATACTTGCATGGGCACAAACTAGGTCTAAGCTGAGGGCCTCTATTACAAACCCTTGCACTTCATGAATAGAGAGCTATGAGTCACCATTTGAGACCTCATTCTTGAGCAATCTTGGATATAATGACTCATAGAAGTGTGTCAATATTTTAGCACACATGTTTGTCACCCACCATGGGGAAACCCACCTTTACACGCTAGTTTTGGTTATTTTTGGAGCTAACCCCCTTGTGCAGATTTGCTTGGAGATTAAAATTTTAGATTTTTAAAGATTTGATCATATCTCCCAAATGACTTGGAGTTTTGGTCTAAAATTTTTTTTACAGGTTGGCAACATATCAGAGAAGCTTCAATAAAGAATTTAGAATTTTTTGAGATTTAACCCTAGGATTTTCATGAGTTGGATATAAATTGCATGCTTGTTTTCTCATTGGAGAGTTCGTGGCTTGCTTGCACAAAAAAACCTCAAGAAAAATCTACTAAGTGTGTTGCTTTGGACTTGAGGTATTTTGTTGAATCTCTATAACATTTGGATTTTGGGAATAAAATGAATCTCTCATGTGTCTAGCTTGAGTGTTTATTGCTTTCATAGATCACACTTCAAATTTGGGCTCTAAAAAAGAACATAGATTCACTTTCTTGCATATATTTTTTACATAGTAATTAGGCCCTATGAAGTCTATTTGTGATGTTCTTGAGAGAGTGGGCTTCTTACGAAGCTCTTCTTGACGATAGAACCCCTTGTAGGTAGGGAGGATATTGTTACTATGTCATGATCTTACTTGGTTTGGACCTCAACATTGATCGGTACGTTCTCTCTTGGACCCACTTAGAGAGCTCGGTAGACATTATTGTTGACATCACAAACCTTGGTGATGTGATTTCAATTTTAGCATGTCAATGAATCTATTTTCTATGTTTGGGTGAAGTGAAGAGGCTAGAGGATTATGCTCTATTCCCTTTTGGGTAGTATCAAGAACTCAGATCCTTGAATCTAAACCAAATCCACATGTGATCCTTTTTGTGAGTCACCTTGTTAGAGAGGGTTAACCGTAGTGGACACTCCCTTTATTGGGTCAACCATGTGGATGGAACCTCAAGTGGTAATAGCCATTTTCACCGTGGTAGCAACAACCGCTATATAAATATCCTTGTAGAAGAAATCTCCATGGGTGTAGTTTCTTGTTGGGCTGTCAGATCTCCTCAGCATCTCCGATTGATTAAATTCTTGGAATGTGTCAAAACCCCAGTGCACCTAGATTGGAGTTCACCCTCTTGAGATTGCAAAATTTGCAAAGTTGACCATTACTACAAAACAAAGTGCAACCAAATTTTTCTTTCTAGGACTATGTGCGTGACCGAAAAATATTTTGAGAACATACACAAATAGCATCTTTAGGGAGTAGAATACTACGTCACTATTCTTGTTCATGCACAAGGTTGTTTTGTCCCTTGCTCATTGTTTGAAGACAATTATTTTCTTGAACTCCCTGATTGCTATCTTGTGTGCTTGATTAATTATAAAAATCTATTAATGCATCTAGTTGGTCACATTAAACAAACAAATTTGAGTTGCCGAGTGATAAAAACTTCAAAAATCTCCCCAAAAGTTCCATGACATGTTTCTCAACATTCAAATGAACTTAAATGGTATCAATTTTCACAAAATGACTCTTGGTCTTCTTTCTTCCACATCTCCCATGTCTTCCTAGTCTCCCATTTCCATCCTTTCTCTTCTTCCTAAACTCTTCACATCTTCTTGATTCTTTTCCTCTTATTATCTAGTCTACCTTCTCTTCATCTCTTCTATCACTTCCATGCTTGATTCCTCCTCTTCCAAAACTATGAATTTTAATTATCTTGTTATGGAACCTCTCTTGAAAATAGATGATCTCAAACTCATTGCTCAATTCGAAGAGTTTTATCCTACAATAGTCCTTCTAAATATTGCACGGGTGATAAACTTAAGACAAAAATAAAATAAAAGTTGAATGAATCAGACGTCTTTGCTAGGATCATAGACATGATCATGTCATGACCTCCTTCTTCCAAATATTTTTCATCTTCTAATTCTTTTCATCCTTCCTCATCTTCCAAGTCTTACCATGACTCTTCTAGACATTATTTGCATTCCTCATTATCCAAGTCTTCTTCCTCCACTAGGTCTTCACTTTCATATTCTTCACAATCTCGTTCCTCTTCTACTTCTCCTAAGAGTTTTACTTCTCTTATCAAGACATACCATAATGAGCAACGTGACAATCCTTGTGATACCTCTTCCACAAAGAGTGACATGCCCATCTTTGATGACTATGCTGATGAACAATATAGTGATACCTATGACACCTAATAGTTATCCTAGTCATGTACTCATGCTTACTAAAAATGGGTTGTCACATTGGATAGATCATGATAGTTATCCATATGATTCTGATTTTGAAAGAGACTTTGATGATTTTTTTAAACAATACCTATATGATACATCCACTTCTATTGAGGAAGAGAAAGCTTTTTCCATTGATTATAAATGTAACTACTATAAGAATCTCTCCTCTAAGAACTCTCATGCTGAAAATAAAGATTACGCTCTCAAGAAAGATTATGTTAATGATGGACCTTTGTCTTGTGATGGTTCCCTTCCATCCCCTACTTCCTCCAATACCCATACATTTCCTAAAGCTTCCAATTCTTTAAAATATTTGACAGATCCTTCATTCAACAAAGGTCCTAATACTTTTCATGTGGTTCCCTATAGCTATCATCAAGGGCTACCTCTTAAAGAAACTCAAGCTAACCTTCACTTGGATGCAAATACTTTCAATAATGCTAAACCTAAAGAGCCTAAGCCTTTATACTCTATAATGACTACTTCAACTAGTCCTTCACCATCTCTTCCAAAGTCTTCCGTACAAATCCAACATGCTTACTTGTCCTTAGAAGTGGCTCCATGTCAAGAGGACTCTAAAAATGATAATGAAAATAACATAAAGAAAGATCAAGATCAATAACCCTCTATGTCATCCAATTCTTTTCATGATGTCTCTTATCCATTTCATGGTTCTTTTGATCCTCTATGCCCTTTCTCATTCATTCCACCATGTATTAAGTCTTTTCCTAAGCAAGATCAAGCTACTACTTACATTGTTGAGCTTATTGACAATCAAAATAACCTTACTGCACTTGCGCTTTCCAAAGATGATACTTCCATTAAGGTTATTAAAAATAGTGTTGTTACTTCCAATGTTAAGCCTATTGAAAATCAAGAGAAAAATTATACACTTATGCAATCCAAAGCTCCTTGTCAAGATCAAAGTCTTCCCTCTTCTTGTTCTACCACTCCATGTTCGCTTCCACTTTCTACTATTCCTAAGTCTTTCAAGCTCCGAACAATCCTATCAAAGAAGTTACTCCTATTCAAGATGTTCATGATCCTATTGAAAATCCTAATGCTCACTCTAAAGATGTTGATGTCCTTGGTTGTCATATAGATGTTGATGAACTTATTGATTATCCTTTTGTATCTTTCATGTCCATCCTTGGACCTCCTCCACCAATACTAACGGCTTCACATCTTCCATCCATCTTGGGCTCTTATGTCCCTTCACTTTTCCCTCCTAACTCTCCTAATTCATCATCCATATTGGGTCCTTACGTCCCTCCATCTCCTCTATTTCCTCAAGATAAACATAGATGCATACTCTTGAATCCTTTTCATCCACCCACCCATCTAAACCAGTCATATCCACCTTCTTCTTCCACAAGTCCCAAGTCTTTTGGAAGTAACTTGAATGTTCAATACAAGAAAAAGAAGCAATACAAAAATCCATCAAAAAAATAAGATCACCATGTCTCCTCTAATTGACATGGAGGCATAAAGTCAAAAGAGATATCTAAGAAGAAAACTACAAGATAAATATTTGTTCCAAAATCCATCATTGAAGATATTCTCTCTAAATCATCACAAAGAAATAAAAAGCCTATGGCTATATGGATTCCAAAGTCTCTCTTGAAAGAGTCTGACATTGAGAAACAAGTGCAGTTGACATTCAAGCTTCCAAAGGCTTCCACTTCATCTTCTTCCAAAAACATTCTTCCATTCCATGCACCTAAACCGCAACCTCTGCTATCCATTCACCATATTCCTTCACGTATTCCTTCATTCACGTTTCCTCCATCCTCTCACCACCCTTCAAGGTGTGTGTTGATGTTGATCTTGTCTTCCTTTCCATCTACCCTTTCACAATATTTCCATTCATTATCCTTCTACCTTCTATCCTTTTTCCTCATTTGCATGTTCCTCCTATCTTCCAACCTCCCTCACTTTACATAAAACCTTATCCTCCATTTTTTCTCTTCCATTTTTCTTTCCCTATCAGCATCTTTGACCATATCATTTTAAATCCTTGGCATATCATGCTTTATCCTTTCAAGGAGCATTATCTAAAAATCTTGCCTTCTTTGAAAACAAAAAAAATTAATTAAAAAAAATAGAATTTTTTTTTAAAAAGATGAAAAAAATGAAAAAATTAAAAATGTGTCTTCATGGAAACCTGAAAACAGGCACCTTGGTAGAAAAAGTAAAGAGAAATAAATTCATCCTATGGTGAAAACCACTCCTTTGTGGTGCCTTGGATAAGTATTGTGATGAAAATCTAACAATCAAGCATCATGTGTAGTTCTTCTACATATTTCATCTATTTTGTCTTCTCTATTTGATCTTGACAATGTTGACCTATGCATGAACATTTGGCTATCTTGTGAGCTATGTTATGATAATATTTCTTTCATCTCATTCATGTTTATCTTTCATATTTATTTTCCTCCATTCATTCTAGCCTTTCGCCATCCTTTTCCCCTTTGGTCTTGATCTAATAAAAAAGAGTAAAACACAATGCTATGAAGCCTCTTAACATGTCTACTCCTTTGAACTGCATCCTTTCCTTATTTTTCATTATGCTTTTGTAACTTATCCTATGGTGGCCTTTCATTACTTGTCCAAATGTGCTTTACATGACAATTTTTCCCTAGCTTGGGTACTCTTGAAGATTTTTCTCTTGAGGATTTTTTTCCTTCGTTCTCTTGTCTTCCATCTCTTCCACCAGCTTGCTAATCCCTCTTGTTCTCCACCTTTCTAAACATTGGGACTACATGATGTGATCTTGCTTGGGAGTTTGATGCCCATTGTGTCTAGGGGCATCCTTTGTACATACTTATTGATCCTGAAAAAATCCAAAAAATGATATATTGTTAAAAAATTCTAAAAATTGGAAAATGTCCTAAAAAAATGATCATCTTAGTAAAAACTTAGCAATTGGTGCTTTGATGTATCTCAAAAAAATTATATATTCCAAAAATACCAAAAAAATTAAAAAATTAAAAAAAATTTAAAAATTCAAAAAAAAAAAAAAAAAAGTGCCTTGGTGAAAACTTGGAAATAGGTGCCTTGGTCGCAAAAATATAAAAAAATTATAAAAAGTCCTAAAAAAATATTGCAATAAAATCTAAGTGGTGAAAACTTGGAAACGAGCGCTACTTGAGGCCCCTCCACCCCTGTTTCTTAGTACACGTCCTCGACACTTAGCCTTTCTCCATCATGCATTGTCCTTGTTGCCTTGGTTTGGAATTGGTCTTTGTCTTTGTCTAGGGGGCATAAATATGTTAGCTTTGGTCTCTTGGATGTGTTATTATTTAGGACACCTTGCAAATGGTGTTTTTCAACACCACCCCAATTGTGTTTTTCAACACAACCCTTGGCATCGAGTGTTTTTCAACACTTCTTGGTTTAGTCTTACCTAGTTTTATCATGTAATCTTACCTGCTTGAAAGCATCGATCTTTATCCTCAGAAATCAGTATTAGTGAACACACTTAATTTTTAAATGCAACACTTAATGCTTGAGCTATGTCATGATCTTTTCATTGTGTGCTGACTGTTATTGATTTTTGTTGAGTGTCCTTGTCTAATAAGTCTCTTTGGGATGCATAGCTAGAGGACTTGGGGCATGGGGCATGTTTTTATTTTCTTTTTTCTTGTGGGTGTGGTCTTGAACCTCTTGAGTGTCTCTTTTTATCCTCTTGAAACACTTAGGATATTTGAGGCATCATCCTTGACTATTTTTGCACAACCATTCCTATGGTCATTCTGACATCTGTGCCTTGATGCGAGCGTGGTTTTGCTACATTAAATTGGGTAAGATAACATCGAATTCATCTTGATCTTTATGTCTTTGATGCGTATGTTAGAATCTTTCCACATTCCAATCCGATATAAATCACATTGATATCTTCATAGTTGCGCTTGTGACTAGTGATGATTGTGTGATTTTTCGATGTCTGTTAATAATAGCCCAATGATGAAAATAAGTTCCTTAACATTCTCTAATGAATGATGAACACAAAATCCTATGCTATAGTTGCTCTATTGCAAGTCCAGCTTTGCATTTTCATGTAGCTTGCATTGTTAGACTTCATGTTAATTTGCATTTATAGGCTGCATTAAGATTTTGAGAGGGTTTTCCTTCATCTTTTTTTTAGACTTTTTATCAACTGTGGTCACATTTTGATCTTTATTTCCTTATCTTCTTTCTTGATCTCAATCAAAATTTTCTATCTTAAATAGTTGATTGATTTTGAGGCATTCTCTTTCTTGAGGCAAATTCTCTTTCTTCTGTCCATTTCTTTTCACCTCTTCCAAACTTCTATCTTCCATTCACTTTCACCCCACTTCTTTTCTTCTAATTCAACCTTGGGGCATAAAATTTCATGCTTAATGATCTACTTTGGTTTTGTGATCCTTATATCTTTCATCTTACATCAAGAATCTTATCTTTAGTTTGATTTGATCAAATTTATCAATTTAATATTTCTCCTCTATCTCATTTTGATTTTAAACATGAGGCGGTAGTACCTATCAAACGTCAATCCTTGATTCATCTTTATCAATCCAATCGATTTCTTTGCTTGGGGAAACCTTTCTTGAGACTTGACAATTACCTATTTACAGGGGTGTTGGCCTTGTCTTGTTCAATCAACTTATCTTTGTCCTGATGTGCTCTCATCTATCAATCACAGGTCTGGGTTATTTTGTGATCCCAAATCGATCTCACATTTCAACTTCATTCTTTGACTACATGTGTTCTCATAAAGATCACACATTAGTCAAAGAGGGGCAAATGTATGCACCCTAGAAAATGGTCTCCTAGACTTTGGGCCCCCATTCATCAATTTCTTGAATCAATGCTTTGCAATATTTTCAATTTAAATCAATTTCTTTGATCAAATTGTAATTAATTCAAATATTTCAATATTTCCTAAGGTTTGATCATTTTATCCTAACTTTTATTTAATTAAGAGAACATGCTCCCTTTTAATTAAATTAAAAAAAAAATTAATTAAATAATAAAATCACCGTATCCTAAGCCACATTTAATTAAAAGAACAAATCTCTTTTAAATAAATAAAAAAATCTTTTAATTAAATAATGGAAACCACTTTGCTAAAAATAATAAATAAATAATAAAATAAAAAGAAAAAGAAAAAGAAAAAGACTTTTTGTCTGTACATTGAATGCACACTTTCCAAGATGAGTAGAATCTCCTTTTGCCTCTTAATCTCTTCCACACATCTTTTTTTGCCTCTTAACCATGTCCATTGATTTTGCCTCTTGAGAATCTTGAGCACATGGATCAACCAAGATTTAATCTCCACCATTGCTCATTTATTTTTGCCTCTTAATCTTGACCGTCCTTTTTATTTTCAATCCTTTATAAGGAGCCCTCTCATTCTCATTTTATAGATGGAGATTTTAGAGATCAAGATTTTATATGCAGGTTTGGAGAGCGATTTTGGAGAAGAGTTTGGAGCACTTGAGCTTGGATATTGCAACTTCTCTTTTCTTGTCTTCTTCTCTCATGCCTCCATGGCAATCTATTTATATTAATATTGCACTTTCATATTAGATCAGATTCATATTTCCTTTCATAGAATAATCTTGCATAAGCATTTCCTTTCATAGATTAGTTTTCTTTCATGCATTGTTATCATATAGAATAGATTCCATTTTCATTTGCATGCATACTTGATGATCATGGAGACTAGCATTATTGCTTTTCCTCTTTGAATCTCTCATTTCATGGTGTACTTGCATGGGCACAAACTAGGTCTAAGCTAAGGGCCTCCATTACAAACCCTTGCACTCTATGAATAGAGAGCTATGAGTCACCATTTGAGACCTCATTCTTGAGTAATCTTGGATATAATGACTCATAGAAGTGTGTCAATATTTTAGGACACAACCATATATTATCTTAATGTTATTGCCACAAATATGCCCTGATACACACATTAAAAATGTGCTAAAAATTCAAATTGCAAACCATATAAAATATAATGCAAAGTACAAGTAGCTTTATGCACTACAATGTTGTAAAACATGCAATTTTGAAATGAAATGATTTTCAATGTGCAAATGTCTACTAAGAGTTCCTTCAAAATATAGAAGTGTATAAATGCTTTCACCATCACCAGTTATGAAATTTATGGCATAAACCATCCATGAGTCCATGGCCTTACTATGAATCTAAATGTTAGAGTACACATCTCCATATGAGCTCTTCTCAGTTCAAAGGTTTGACTCCGATAATAATGTTTAGATACACCCATTAAATCTATGCTCAAAATCAAATTGCAAAACATATAATAGATAAATAAGTCTACCTTGAATCTTTTCTTTCTCCAAAGTGCCCTGAAAGTATAAAAATAGATGAGAGAATCTAAGTAGCTACAAATTATTTTATAAGTGAAGACTCCCTTGAATCTTTACTTTCTCCAAATTGCCCTGAAAGTATAAAAAAATGTTGTGAGAATGTATGTAGCTACATATGTTTTTAGACTATCTTCAATCCAACCAAATTGGCACAAATTTCAATAAAATACAATCAAATAGGCAACTTATTTTTCCAATTTGTAGTTTCAAAACCTTTGGAAATATATCAAAGGCTAAAACAAAAGTCTATTTCTATTATGGAAAAACATTGTGAACTACAGCCTATCCATTTTCACCAATCTAATAAACCAATAGTCAATTTCATAAAACTACAAAGTTGTCCTTCTAGTAGTATACTCACTAAAGGATGTGGTATTCCCATTGATAAAAAGTAGGAGAATGCTAAAACACCATAATATGCACATTTTGATCTTTATAAATAAATTGAAAATGTAGAATCTAGATGAACAATGTGTATAAAGTATTGTAGAGATAATCTAACTAGCTACAAACTCAAACTTAGTTTTGATTGATTTTCCTTAAGTAAAGCCAACATCTAGTTGATAGTAGGACAATTTGCATACCTATTAAATTACTCAAATGCAAAGGAAATAATTTCATGTCCTCTCGAACTAACTTTTTTCAACAATCATAGAAGCGCTGGAATAAAATTTATGCTTTCAACACAGGCATGAATTTTTTCACTGTGAAAAAATAAGTTTCTGAGAATAAATTTACTATCCTCTTTCTCTTTCAGGAGAGTGTCAAGTAGCTGGAAAAGTGCAAATATTCCACCTGTTATTGTGATTGCTCACATTCTTTCATCAAATACTACTTTTGATATAGAATGCAAAGCCACAAAATATTCTTGTAGATAAGACAATGAAAGAGATAAAAATTTAGATAACCTTTCCTTCCCTAGGTGAATGCCAAATATTTGAAGTGGTAGAACATTGACTTCTTAATAAGTGTATAACATTTTCTTTCACCTCACAATCCATGATAGATACAAATCCAACTAGTAATTTCTTTTCTTCTGTAATAAAAAACCAAAATATAGATAATCATTTCATTTCCATTACTATGTGAATTATTTCACAAGTTTTTTAAAGATCCAGTATAATGGACATTAACTATTGTTTCATGCCTGTACCTAAGGTCCAACTTCTCCCACAAACTAATAATAACACCCTCAATCATAAATATCTTCAACCCAACCTGCTCTCCTGCCAACCCACCATGTGATCTTTAATAGACAAGGAGATGAGGTATGAATTCTCTTGCAACACTTTCAATATTAAGTGTTTCTCATCACATAGAATGCTTAAGGTTAAAACTGTATTAACTTTTACAACAATAGTTTTAGACTTGAGAACTGTAACAAGCTAGGTATTTCTTGTGAATGATAACCTTTGGATTTTTTGCATCCTTTCCAAACTTAGCAAGATCCAACAATCCTTTTGATTCCAACTTGTTTCCAATATTTGTGGATGTGTTTACCTAGATAATCAAATAAATTGAGTTGTAGTTGCCAATATATCATCTATTCTCATTCATAATAAATTAAAGTAGACATGATCTAATAGAATTATAAAATCACTTGAAGACCATATAAAACCTCACGCACTGGGAGCTCTAGGAAATGAACAAGATCAACACTTCCAACTTTCTAAAGTCCTCTTATTTCCACTTGTGATTTCATAAATAAAAAAATTAAAATCAGAAGAGTTATTTTGTATACATGTAAGGCAACCATATCTAAATATCCTATGTAGAGAGGAGGAATAACATCCAATTTTTCTCTTCCTTTAGTGAAGGAAAATCATACAATGCTCTTCATAGGATCATGTGCAATTTTTTGTGATGGTAGTGATTGCCTATTTTTTGTCACACAACCTCTTGATGTAACTAAAAACCATCCACTCTTGTGGTTTATTACATAAGGCTTTACAAGCACAACTATGTCTTCCTTTTGTAGGTTAGATCATTGAGAAAGAATACTTTTGTAAGGCATGTCTCCAGAACATAAATGAGATTCTTTACTAATAAAAGATAAGAGATGTATAATATTTTCCCTCATTTCAGAATCAACAAATTGCATCATATTTGGCTGAGTCACTTTTTTCTTTTCACGTAGACTCATAAGAGTAATGGAATGCTCATAAGTCACTTTATCTTCCATCCATCAGGAACTAAAAATCATATTTTCACATGAACTTGACTTGGATTTCTACCTTTCCATATCATTGCTTCATGTTTGTGTCTTCTTACTACTCTAATACTTATCTCTTTTGCTGACAGTGTCTTCACATATTGATGATCACAATTTCATATAAAATTGTATATGTCATCTACAATCACCTTAACATTCATAGTCTAAATCATGAAGGTCACTATTTGGCATGTAGAATATCTAATCTCATCACATCTTTGTGACTGTTATTTATGTTACTATTGTGACTCATCTTTTTGGAAATTGATGCATCATTTACTCAAAATTATATCACTGTGCATTTATGTGGCTCACTACCTCTATTTCACCTTAAAATGAATGCATTGCTTCCTAATGTTACTGCAAACATTGATTATTTGGTTTAAATTATTTGTTCTTTTTATGGATTTCTAATTTTTCATCTATATCATTTTATTCTTTATTTTGTTCTAATCATTGCATGACTGAAACATTCACTTCTACAATACCCTGGTTAGACACTCATGCATTTCCATATCAATCATTGAATTGCACTTTAATCAATGGATCATGGAAACTATAACAATGGAGGGCTCCTAAAATAGTGAATAGATACCACATTCTTCCCTTATGCGTTGTAAATATATATAAGAACTCACTACCCTCCATTATAGAATAGTGTATTCTCGGCATGCCTTTTGAACAATGAAGAAACAAAAGTGTCCTTATTCAGATTAAAAAACACATTTTATTAAAAAATTGAACAAAATTATGTTTTTGCCAATAACCCTAACCCTAATGGTTTATCAGCCTCATCCATACCCTAAATCTAGTCCCAAAAAAGTGATAAAGGTTACAAGAGTGAGAGCATTAGGTGAGATAATTTATAAGCTATGGAAAGATGAAAAGCATTAAATATATGAAGTAAGAGTAATAACTAGAGAAAGATCATTTCCCATAGCTTCATCAATTGAGTGCAAGCATCAAGAAGAGTGAGAGTCACATCAAGAGAAAGTCCAAGTCTTCATGGAACATTTAAAAACTACATTTCCCTCTTCATTTAGATTGGTTAGATTCTTTAGCTTCATTTTTAGTTTTCCAAAGAATGAAGATTGGTAAGAAATAATAAGGAATTGTTGTTGCAAAAAATATAGTGACAAAACTATGAAAATGGCATGTGCCATGAAAGTTAGTGTTCTTTTATAGATCTCCCACCACTATCCTCAAATATAGAACCTCAGTCCCTCCATCCCAAAAATCCATTGAACATTGGTTATAGCTTTGTAAATTGTGTGTCGCACTCTCAAATTATAATTAAGGTAAGATTTTTCTTTCTATTTCATTCCATAATGTGTGTGTGTGTGTGTGTGTGTGTGTGGGTGTGTGTGTGAGAGAGAGAGAGAGATTAAAATTTGGTTATCACATGATGACATTTTCCAGAATACCTCTATAGCCTTGCATTAACCATAAGTGGCAAACATCCAAACCCAGCAACGTTTTGAATCAAATTTTAAATTCAACCACCTTGAGTTTTTGATGGATTTCAACGATAGTTTTCTTAAATGGAAATTTATGAGTTAGCATTACTTGAGATTTACTGCAATGAAAAGGAAGAGGAACCTTATAAACTTTGAGTCTAGCTAGACACATCAGATAATTTCAATAGAAACTTACCCAATGTTCATTTTCTTCTACAGGTTTTCTCAATATCATCCAATTTGCAATTGAAGGTTTCTTTCTCTTCATAAGATTCTCTAATGATCTATTTGTGTTTGCATGACTATTACTTTTGTCCTCGGTCATTTCTCAAATATTTCAAGGAACAAACATTGGATCCATCATTAAAAAATGTAATCAGTAACGTGTGGCAAATGGATATAAACATTTTAGAAAAGGTAACAACCAAAATTCACAATGATATTCATCCAAAAACCCTAAGCTTTCAAGGCTAAGTATTCAATAGGAATATTTTGGTTTGGATCCTTTAAACAAACTAACACTTTATTTCTTTGTTGTTTAAGGATTTGATTGTGTGTCTCTCTTTTTTGACAAAAAAAGAGACACAATCCAATCCAAAAGAAACTATTGTAAGTGATGAAATAATCGATTGTGGAAATCTAATATAATTAAAATGATATTTGTATCAAAATCATCATATAAATCATTTACATGCTTACAAACTACATGCTCTTTATTTTTGCAATTGTAAATTCAATCGTTCAAGAAAATTGACCTAAAAGAACTTGAACCTACTGATATGACAATATCCCAAGGTATTTTTAAATACTACTTATCCTTAATGCCCAACAAGTAGGAGAAATTATAGTAAATTGAAAAAAATAATTATACCTTCTCACCAAATTCTTAGGTTAGTTATTCTATTTGTACAACATGAAATTAACCTCGAACAACAAAAAATGCCTACATTGAATTCAAGATCATTAATTTTCATCACCAAATCAAATAAATTTTGTAGGTAATCATCTTTCATATTCCCTCTTCAATTTTAGAGCTAAATACATATTACCCATTTAATTTAATTTCTTCATACAACATCAATTTATTCTAATTTATCATCCATCATACATCCATTCTAAATTAAATTGATTGTAATCAAATATATTTATATAATTAAGTTCAAAACATCCATACATAGATTGCCGACCTCTAAAACAGATTAGACAATCATGTTACCATCAAAAAGACTGTCCTCCATAAAGCTTTACATCTTCCAATCAACTTGTAATACCATTTCACATCTTTCATTAAGAACAAAAATCATTTCAAGAAAAGTAGTACTGCCCTGTGTTGTATGTTAGCGTAGATTCGCATCATCTCCCTAATAATCAAATAAGACAAGTCTGGAATTGTAGCTGACTGCCCACGTTTTTCAAGCATTTCTATCAACCACATTTAAATCACCTTAAAGGAGAAGTCTTGTTGATTGATAGTTTTTAGCCACCTTTACATTTAATAATTTTTAAATTCAAAATAGAGAGTATATTTTTCATAACTGTTAAAGTAATTATCTAGTTTAAAATTTCATTAAAATGATATGGGTTGTTGATTTTTTATTGTGTTTAGATTATCTGAATATTCATTTATGATTTCTTTCAAATTTTGAAAGCGGTAGTCTGTACTAAACCTCTTTCTTTGGTTTCCTATTCTATGAACTTAAATGACAATTGTTATTTGATTTTTTTTTATATTTGATTGTTATTCAATGAATTTTAATGACAATTATTTTTTGAAAATCTTTATATACATTTAACACTTCTTTAACTTAATATGGGTTCTCCATTTGTATTCATGTTTTTATTATCTGAATATTCTTAATAAGTTCCTTCAAATTCTAAAGATAATAGATCTTTATTAAACTTCATTCAATTTCTACTATGAACTTTAATGACAACCGTTGATGTTATAAAATCTTTATATGCATTTATATTAAAAAAATTGTAATTATCCTTTCCAAAAAGAACTACTGTGAATAGTATATTTCATATTCAAGTAGCTGTTGATTTTCCTTCTATCTGACTTTAAGCACTACTTTCCAATTCAAGATGGTTTTGATGTTCCTTCCATTTGACTTTCAAGATCAAATTATCTTTCAAACTGGACAACACGTCGTCCATATTCATAGCAAGTTATTTTGCCAGCTTAAAAGTATGTGAAAACAAATTATACTAAAAAATAGGCTAGAACAAATTATGTGCCAGTTATCCTCAACCATTGATTTTCTGTCCATTTGACTTTCAATATTCTCTCCCATAAACAACAAAGTATTGCAATCTGAAGCCACTATAGCCTACACTTATGATGGTATGTATGAACTTCAGTTTTTGACCAATCAAGCAAATAAATTCTCCTCCATGCTGCAGATAAGAATAACTTTTTGCAGAGATGAGACAAAACACAGAACAATGTGGGGAGCTCAATATATCATGGCTCACCATACCTATATATAACGTGGTAGTTGAGTTTGGCATACATATTACAGTTTTTATTAAATTGAATTTTGGAGTAAGTGGTTTACAATGTTTTAATAGTGTGAAGAAATAAACTATTCTTTTGTTTCAATGTTGTGGGATTATTAAATAATAAAAATGGATTTGTGCAATTATTAGCTTAGAATAATGGGCTTAGATGGTAAATTGGAATGGACGTGAATATATTTTGAAATAATAAAAATGTAGCATTGTTAATTAGTTTTAGATATGGTTTGGTAGTTTGATGTTTTAAACTGATTGAGATGAATTAGAGTTATTTAGTTCTAAATATTGCTTGGTGGCATTGGACCATGAAATATCACTATTGTGTTTCAGATGAAACAGTAAATATCAAATTTGATACTATATAATGCTCTAACAAACAAGGAATTGACTTTTCTTTCTATGCAAAGAAAAAGCATGCCTCAAATTGATTAGGTTTGATTTCACAATGCAAAATGAACGTATGTTGCATTATAATGAGCTATCAAGTCTTGCAATGTGAAGACTAATCACTATACTATAAGAATAACTTTTTGCAGAGGTGACACAAAACACAAAACATTGTGGGGGGCTCAATATATCATGGCTCACCATACCTATGTGTAACGTGGTAGTGAGTTGGCATTCTCTCTATCCAAATATGGCATACTTATTACATATTTTATTAATAGAACATTGTACTAAGTGGCTGACAATGTTTTAATAAAGATAAAGAAATAAAATGTTATGTTTTTTAATTTCAATGATGTTGGATTATTAGATAAAAATATAGTTGTGCGATTATTAGCTTAGATGGAAAATGGGACAGACAAATATGTATTTTGATGTAATAAAGATGTAGTATCTTTAGTTTTAGGTGTAGTTTGGTAGTGTTGATATTTTGAAATGATAGAAATGGATTAGGGTTATTTACTTCTAAATGTGGCTTGGTGATGTTGGATTATGAACAATTACTATATGATCTAGAGGAAGCTTTAATTAATAAATTTGATTCTATAATGTTCTAACAAACAAGGAATTGAACTTTCTTTCTATTCAAGTTAAAGTCATCACATCAAATTGATTATGTTTTGATTTCACAATGTCAAATCAACCTTTGTTGCATTGAATTGATCTATTGAGTCTTAGAATACAAAAACTAGTTGACCTTGCCTTTAAGTATATGTATTTTCAGTAAGGAAATAATTATGTTTACAAACACCTTTGGGAGCTTGCTAAGTGAGAGTAATGTAATCTTCAATGATGCCTCCAAAATAATTGATGGAATAGTTTGTGAAAAAATATTGAACATAAGAAGTGACCCATACAATATGCTTAGTTTGTCATCACTACATACGATGGTGTAATTTTAATATAATGCTCTCGAATTATTTATAAATGTCTACATGATGTTCTCTAGATAATTGGTTAGCGATGTTAAATTGAAATAGGGTTTTCCCTTTTATTTTATACAATACACTAGAATAAAATTTGAAGTGTTTTCAATTGAAATTGGAACATAGTGGTTAGTTGGAGGAAGACAACATTGGCTGAATTTCAATTTTAATTTTTTAAAGGTTGGGGTATATTTCATTCTATAAAGAGTGAACTTCAAACACGAATGCCACATCAACAAAAAAGTAAAATAGTCTAAGGAGTCGATCAACAAGTCAAAGGTCAAATGCATAAGTCAACAAGATACCAATAGAGTCCCTATAATATATGAATAAAAGAAGTACAATTATGACCATAACTATTGAAAAGATATAGCATGTTAGGAATAACAGTCCACCAATACAATTGAGAGGGGGTGATGAATCAGTTGTATGACAGATTATTAAACTTTAAACTGTGAATAGCAGCACTATCAAATCAAATGAACACAATGAATGCCAACACAATAACACAATATTTGTTGTCGAGGAAACCTTGTTAAAGGTAAAACCCCACTGGGAATTAACACCCACTTATGATGTACTAAGAGTATAGTATCCTTGTTAGAAGATTTAGCCTTGTTAGGAGCTGATTAAAACATTATAATACACAGTCCTTGTTAGAGGAGAGACCCTGTTAGGATTCAAGAAAAAGAAGGGTAGGCTCACTGCCCAAAGAGGGTTATGTGCACTTTTAGAACTCACCGTTCGCAACACAAGTGTATATAAAGAAATATAAAATCTTTTGAATTGTCTGACAGCAATTGTCTTTGCTTGATCAATTCCAATGAAGTATATATAATTTATCCTCTATTTACATCCAACAGACTCAAGCTCATAGCTTCCACAATCCTCTTTTACATCACATACATTCTACCATTATATCTTTTCAAAAGAAAAGATCTTACATAAATACCCTATTACAAAATAAACCATCAAGTCAGCCAACTAGGCTTTCCTAATATACAAATAATTACATAACTCCTTTCTAAGATACACACGGTATCTAAAACAAGTATACAACAATTAAAATTCAATAATTAAGGACCAACATCCATAAATCATGCTCACCATTCATGATACATGCAACATCTCTCAAGTCATCTTCCAAATAGGTCTTCTCAAGAACACACGCCACAATTGACGTCATCCTTCTTTTCATACCTTACCTAGACCAGCATACATTCTTCAGTACCCTATCTGTCATCCCTTAATCTTGCATACATTGAATCCTTATTGCCTATAAGATATATACCCAAAACTCAAAGACTTACTCTGTCAACTTCCACTGTCATTGTCCAGTAACCAGTTTGCACTAAATCTTCTGTAACTTAGCCAATATGCAATATTACATCATGTGATCTTAGATATAAGATCAAAACACCTTTCTATACACACAACTGACTTCGCATGTTCTGAAACATCCATACAGTATCTATACACTGTAATAACCAGCTTGTTCTCTTCACAGAAACATATATTAACATCAGTGACAAAACATGAATGATAACAATAGTAATTTCAACATCACTCAATGTAGTGATTAAACATATTAAATGTATCCAACAATCTCCCCAATGCATTAGCAATATCCAACAATCTCCCCCTTTGGCATTGATGGAAACATATGGGAAAATCCATCAACCCAAAAGTATTCTCTCAATACCTCTACCACAGTCTCTTTCCCCAATACATAGTCTCTTTCCTGTAGGATTTTCACATAGTCTATTTCCCCCTTTTACAAAAATGGAAAATAGTGCCATAAGTCATCAACTATCTTCAATAATTGTCTTCAACAACTATTCTCAACAATCACTCCCCCTAAGGAGTAGATCCATACATCAAGTCCAGAATATGATAAGGCTCTGAAAACCTCTGGACTGATGCATCCCTGCATCATTTAATTCACACTAGGAGGGGCGTGCACCCCAAGCATACCTTTGAGATACTCAAAGGCATCTTTTGATGATGGTTTTGTAAAGATATCTACTATCTGTTTCTTTTTGCTAATGTATTCCAATCTTATTTCCTTTTCTACTACCTTATCTCTCAAGAAGTGATACTTAATAGAAATATACTTATTTTTAGATTGCATCATACGATTCTTTGACATATTTATTGTATTGGTGTTATCACAATGGATAACCACTGGTTCATCAAAAGTTATTCCAATGTCTTTCATCATTTATTTTATCCAAACAATTTGAGTGCAATTAATAGAAGCATCAACATACTCTAATTCTGTAGTAGATTGAGCTATACAATCTTGATTTTTACTTAGCCATGAAACCAACTTTTTCCCAAGGAAAAATGCACCTCCACTAGTACTCTTCCTGTCATCAACATTCCCTGCCCAATCAGCATCAGTATAAGCATGAATTTAAAAGTCATCATTTCCACCATACCATAAACCATAATCCATTGTTCCTTTCAGATATCTAAATATCCTTTTTACAACAAGGTATGTGCAAGATCATGAGGGGCCAAATTATGCCCAAAAGTGGCAATGAAAAATCAGCAAATCAAGGTTAGTCAACTTGATGTGAAAATTTGAACTAGCTATCAACCTAATACCAAAAAGTTGTAAGAATAGAATCTGTAGGAAATTGAATGTAGTTTCTAAATGACTAGGCCTTTTCTAAAAAAAAATTAATATAATTGGTGAAAAGTATAGATTTCAATACAACATTACAAAAATTTTAGGAAAAAAAAAAGAAGTAGGTGTATGTCTGACCACCTTAATCATGATCAAATGATAATATTTTTTTATAAGATTTAATATATAAGTAGTAGACTCATGCTCGGATGTGATGCATATTTTTTTGTAATTTTATTCCAAAATAAATATTAATTATGAATTTTCTTCTACAACATTTTCAGAATAAAAAAACTCACATGTCTAACCACCTTAAATCATTCAAAATTTTACAAAATTCAAAAAAAAAAGATTCCTTATAGTAGGCGAAGCATAGAATGTGACGAATTTTTTGGATTTCAAAAATGTTATACCATCTGAAAGTTATAGTCATTTTTCAATCAGTATATAAATCAGCACTTTAGAGGTAGCTCAATTAGAAAATAGTTCTAATAATTACTTACCGAATTCAAAATTTGATAGCAATTATATTGATAGAAAGTTGATAATCTCCTTAATATACCCATTTCGTTTTATCAAATTCAGGTAAAAAAAAGTTGTCAGCTACATTGTCGAAGTTTGGAACTCAGAGAAACAGGGGAAAAAACACGTATTTGAGACATTTCAATAGTTGACCATGTAGGTTTGGTGCACAAAGCAATACCGAGCCTAATCGGGTACCCGATATTTTTGGTAGAATTTTGAATTTTCACTTTCACTTCCTGCCTCTTTCTCCCTCCCATTTCTCCATCCTTCATATGATATATTATATATAAAAAAACTATATATTAGATATATTAAATATTATATAATATCAATTATATATTAAATATTATATAATATACCTTTTACATTAAATATTATTTAATATATATTAATATTAAAAACTATATATTAGATTATATATTATATATATTAAATATTATATAATATACATTTTACATTAAATATTATTTAATTATATATTAATATCAAAAACTATATTAGAATTATATATTAGATTATATATTATATATAATATTATATATTAAATATTATATAATATACATTTTACATTTTAAATATTATTTAATATATATTAATATTAAATGTTACATTATTTATTATATATTATTTTATATGTATAATATATTAATATGTATTTTACGACTATGTACGAAAGGTTGGAAGATTGTAGAAAAATCATGGATGGCCATTGAAAGAAGCAAAGGAAATTAATCAGCCATTTAAAAATTCATGGGCGGCCATTGAGGAAGAGAGAGAGTGAGAAGATGGCGGGGGCTGAGAGAGGAAGAGAGAGAGTGAGAAGGTGAGAGAGAGAGAGAGAGAGATAGCTTGAGACAGAGAGAGAGGGTGATGAGAGAGAGAGAGAGGAGATAATAGAGAGAGAGAGAGTATGGGAGGGAGAGAGGGAGGACAGAGGGGGGGAAGGGGAGAGAGTAGGATAGAGAGAGAAGGGGAAGGAGAGAGAGAGAGAGAGAGAGAGAGAGAGAAGGGGATGGGGAGAGAGTAGTTGAGAGAGAGAAGGGGAAGGGGAGAGAGTAGGAGAGAGAGAGAGAGAGAGAGAGAGAGCAATGGGAAGGTGATAAAGTAGGAGAGAGAGAGAAGGGGGAGGGGAGAGAGAGAGAGAGAGAGAGAGAGAGAGAGAGAGAGAGAGAGAGAGAGAGAGAGAGAGAGAGAGAGAGAGAGAGAAGGGGAAGGATAACCAATTCATTACAATATTAATTAGTAAGGAGCAAGGCAAACTTAAATAATATCACAGTAGGCATTAGAAATCCAAATTCTAATTAGGAGTTTTAAGCAAAGTGAGTAAGGTCCTAGATAGGGACATTACAGATCCACACATTGTTTAGTAGATACCTCCAAGAACCCACATACACAAGAGTAGGTTTGAAGTAAGACTAAGATTGTTTATCAGTTCAAATTTATATTACTATGTTGTACTTTTGATTAATATCCAATGATTGGATGTGAAATTCACAAATTTGATTATATTGCCACTGGTTCTATTTCAAATTCTGGAAAAAATGGATATTTGACATATGTTCATAAATTTCAGTCAACACCATTTTAAAATAACACATCAGTTTATTTTTACACATTGAGAATATCATCCTTAGGAATTGAACTAAAATTGACATAGGTCATAGGAAATAAATGCCCCAACTATTTGGTGTCTTTTGCATTTTGAGTTTCTTAGAACAATTAGGAGAAGAATATTACTCTCCAAATGGTTTTGGATAGTAACATTTGTACTTCCTCTTCACAAATATATTTCTTGCCTCATCTTGCTGCCTATTGATACCAACAAAGTGAATCTAGGCATTTATGCCATGTAATGGGAGAAAATTGGTTTCCTAATTTATTGATATGTGTCTAAATAACACATGCAAGAACCTTTTCTTTGATATTGCTCACTAACACTTTAGAACTGAAAATGTTTACAAAAATTGGCATGTACTTGCATGAGGACATTATATATTATAGGAATCCCACACAGAAGCAACTGGCAAGCCACTCAAAAATTAGTAACTGATAGCAAGTGGGATAATCAGATGCTTTAATAAACCACTATCTTCTTTACTCAAGCAACATCTGGTTCATCTGCTCGACTGGGGCATGTTTGGGAACAAATAGTCTCCATTTAAACTCAAGTCTCTAGAAATGTAGTTATATTTGTCAATGGAGAAGATACACCCATTGGATCTGCAATAACTTTATGCTCACTGGAATTTCCATTTCTCTTCAATTGGGATACTCTTTCAAAAATTGCATCTACCCTTTTACCAATTTGGGAAATCAATGGGTCTATTTGTGGACCTCGAAGGAGTTGGTCACCTAAATGAGAACCTTGAGATGAATTAGGAACTTCTCTATGAAAGAGATCAATACCTTGAGAAGCTCTCCATTTGTCAACTGAATTAAAACCTTGGACCATAGATGGCTGCCCTTTGTTGTAAAATGAGGAGTGAGACTACCTTGCCAAAGGTGGCAATGAACTTACATTTGAGGGATATTGCCCAACATGAGTAACCTGGTTTCCCAAGTCCTATAAATTCAAGGCCATTGACGAATAGACATTTCTAATAGAAATATTTGTGGTGCTAGAATGAAGTGCATGAACAAATTCTTTTCCTACTAATGAATGAATTTGAGGCTTCATTTCACATTGCTTTGTGGATAATTCCACAGCACTTGTTACTTCTCTATCTAAATTTTTTGTGTCAATGTACATGTGCATTGAAGAGCTTCTATCACTACTTGAGCTACTACTAGATGGTGATTACTCATCATCATCATCTGACATAGGCTCACACACATATCTTACTTCTTTCCTTTTCTTCTTTCCCCTTCGTAGCTCTTCCTCCTTATCTATAACTTCTATCATGGGTCCAAGAAGCTCTTCCCACTCTTTCCCATTAATATGCAAATCTTTTTGTCTATAATAGTATTGTTTGCATTTATTATGATATTGATCCGATTTGATGCACCATTGCTATTTGATCCATACTTCCCTTTCATTTTACTTTCTTTTCTCCTTTTGCACCTCATAGGCCAAGATTTGACAGTGGGTATGACCTTGGTACTACCGGAATTAATGATAAATTTTACCTTTTAGCTATTTAATTTTTTGTCATTTTTCCTATATGATGCTTTTGTATACGAATTGTGGATATTCTCTGGGAAACTTTTCATTTTTTCCTATAGGATGTCTTTGTATAAAAATTTTGGAGAATCTCTATTAAAGAGTAGGTAAGGATGGCTAAGCTGAGTACAGCGGAGAGGGAAATGACTAAATTGAGAGAGCAGAGGCAGACAGAAATAACGAAAAAAAAAATTTAGGGCTTGCAGAAATATGGAAATTATAATCTTCCTCCCAGAGTAGACATTAATGAAGTTCTTCATGCCTTAGCAGAGGAAGCCGGCTGGATTGTTGAAGCTTACGGTACTACATATAGAAATGCAGTATGTATTTTTGGCCTAATTTTTATTTTTCATTTGTTCTAGGTCTTTAAAGGTGGCTGGCTAAATCTTTGTATTAAATGTTAGGGAATGCATTAAAATAATATGATTCTAAGTACGAGCATGAGTCCCTACAGGGGCATAGTTGTGCCTTTTATAGGCGCTGTAAACCCTAGCTATGCATAAATGGAGGCTTTGAAGAATAGTTCACTGGAGGTGGATTACAGAAGCAGAGGGCAAGAGAATCACTCTATTTCCACTGCCTGTGGCTTTGAATTGGTACCTTTCCCTACATTTTCAATCAGAACACTAAATTGCAAAGGTTCTCAAAATAGATTCTAGTTGAACCAAACAATTGTACCACACATGTTGATAATCCAGCAGCTCAATAGAGTCATTGGGAGGTTAAACAAGAACAACTAGACGGATCTTTGAACCAGTCAAAGATTATAGATAGTGGGCAAGGGTTTGGTAAAATGAGCAATTGTACTGGAAATTATGCAAGCATCGTAGAACTAACCGCATTAATAAATTTAAAGAAGAGATCAGCAGCGATGCGACAATATAAAGAAAGCCTTGCCATTTCGATGGCGCCGCCCCAATATTATGAAGAATGTCTTGTTGCTTCAATGCCGGCGCCGCCTCTATCTCAGACTTTCACAATTGCTTCTCATCAGTACTCTGAGATATGGTATGGATTGCGGGCTTTTGCAATGCATAGTCCATCATAAATTCTCTATAAATCATCATGCATTATAGTATTCTGTGCATTCCTGAATGACTTACTTGAAGAATTTAATTTTCACCATAATTTTGCCTCCATGGATTTTCATTTTGCACTTGGAGAGAAGCTGTGGATTGCAAGAATTTGATAAATTTGGTTGATCTCATTTTCTTTCTCTACCATTTCTGAGTAATACGACTTTGTTTTTGTCTATCTTAAATGATTTCACCTGAAGTTAATGAAATTTTTTAGATGATTTTGTCCGAAGTTAATGAAAATTCTTCCATGGATGCTAATGAAATCTCTTCCATGAATGTTGATAAGACATTTAAATTCAGAGTTAATAAATTCTATAGCATGAATGTTCTTTGTTACAGAAGGTTATTTTCATGGTTTGTGATTCATGCAATTCCCTAATAGTTTCATTCTTAACAAAATTCATAACTAGATTTTCCATAGCCAATTTTCTTCTTGATCATTCCAATATTTTCTCCTCAACTAAACATTTTGTAATCAGTTGATATACAATCACATTTTTCTCTTGGCCAATCCAGTCGGCTCACAATTGAGCCTGTAGATTCACAAAAGGATTGAAATCTGGATCTGGTGGAAGAGTAGTATTAGCGAGAAGTCATTCACTAACATCTCATCTTTATAAGAACTAAATTTTGATTCACTAGAAGCATTAAACAATTTGGAATGACCCCTTTTGACACAATGTGTCAAAAGGGGTCATGGGGACTCCCTAGCAGTCCTAGTATGCGTTATCATGTGTTAGGACCCCTAGGGAGTCCCCATGACTCCTTTTGACACATTGGAATGCTCAAGTGTGTCTTGAGGGGTCCTAGGACCCCTTCAGACACACTTGAGCATTCAAATATGTCAAAAGGGGTCATGGGGACTCCCTAGGGGTCCTAGTGCACCTTATCACACATTAGGACCCCTTTGGACACACTTGAGCATTCAAATGTGTCAAAAGGGGTCATGGGGACTCCCTAGGGGTCCTAGTAAACCTTATCATGTGTTAGGACCCCTAGGAAGTCTCCATGACCCCTTTTCACACATTGCAATGCTCAAGTGTCTTAAGGGGTCTTAGGATGCCTTCAGACACACTTGAGCATTCAAATGTGTCAAAAGGGGTCATGGGGACTTCATAGGGCTCCTAGTATGCCTTATCACATGTTAGGACCCCTAGGGAGTCCCCATGACCCTTTTTGACACATTAGAATGCTCAAGTGTGTCCTAAGGGGTCTTAGGACCCCTTGGGACACACTTGAGCATTCAAATGTGTCAAAAGGGGTCATGGGGACTCCCTAGGGGTTCTAGTACTCCTTATCATAGGTTAGGACCCCTAGGAAGTCCCCATGACCCCTTTTAAAACATTTGAATGCTCAAGTGTGGCTTAAGTGGTCTTAGGACACTTTCAAACACACTTGAGCATTCAAATGTGTCAAAAGGGGTCATGGGGACTCCCTAGGGGTCCTCGTATGCCTTACCACATGTTAGGACACCTAGGGAGTCCCCATGACCACTTTTGAGACATTTGAATGCTCAAGTGTGTCTAAAGGGGTCTTAGGACCCCTTCGAACACACTTGTGCATTCAAATGTGTCAAAAGGGGTCACGGGGACTCCCTAGAGATCCTAGTATGCCTTATCACACTTTAGGGCCCCTAGGGAGTACCCATGACCCCTTTTGACACATTGCAATGCTCGAGTGTGTCTTAACGGATCATAGGACCCCTTTGAACACACCTGAGCTATCAAATGTGTCAAAAGGGGTCATGGGGACTCCCTAGGGTTCCTAGTAAGCCTTATCACATGTTAGGATCCTTAGGGAGTCCCCATGACACCTTTTGACACATTGGAACACTCACGTGTATCTTAAGGGGTCTTAGGACCCCTTCAGACACACTTGAGAATTCAAATGTGTCAAAAGGGGTAATGGTGACTCCCTAGGGGTCCTAGTATACCTTATCATGCATTAGGACCCCTAGGGAGTCCCCATGACCCCTTTTGACACATTGGAATGTTCAAGTGTGTCTTAAGGGGTCTTAGGACCCCTTTGGACACACTTGAGCATTCAAATGTGTCAAAAGGGGTCATAGGGATTCCCTAGGGGTCCTAGTATGCCTTACCATGCCTTAGGACCCCTAGGGAATCACCGTGACCCCTTTTGATACATTGGAACACTCAAGTGTGTCTTAATGGGTCTTAGGACCCCTTCGAACACACTTGAGTGTTCCAATGTGTCAAAAGGGGTCATGGGGACACCCTAGGGGTCCTAGTATGCCTTATCACATGTTAGGACCCCTAGGGATTCCCCATGACCCCTTTTGACACATTGGAATGCTCAAGTGTGTCTTTAGGGTTCTTAGGACCCCTTTGGACACACTTGAGCATTGAAATGTGTCAAAAGGGGTCATGGGGACTCCCTAGGGGTACTAATATGCCTTATCACACGTTAGGACCCCTAGGGAGTCCCCATGACCCCTTTTGACACATTGGAATGGTCAAGTGTGTCTTAAGGGGTCCTACGACCCCTTAAGACACACTTGAGCATTCAAATTTGTCAAAAGGGGTCATGGTGACTCCCTAGGGATCCTAGTAAACCTTATCACGTGCTAGGACCCCTAGGGAGTCCCCATGACACATTTTGGCATGTTTAAAGGCTCAAGTGTGTCTTAAGGGGTCTTAGGACCCCTCCAGACTCACTTGGGCATTCAAATGTGTCAAAAGGGGTCATGGGGACTCCTTAGGGGTCTTAGTAAGCCTTATCACACGTTAGGACCTCTGGGGATTCCCTATGACCCCTTTTCACACATTGGAACACTCAAGTGTGTGTTAAGGGGTTTTAGGAACCCTTACGACACACTTGAGCATTTGAATGTGTCAAAAGGGGTCATGGGGACTCCCTAGGGGTCCTAGTATGCCTTATCATGTGTCTAAACCCCTAGGGAGTCCCCATGACCCCTTTTGAAACATTGGAATGCTCAAGTGTGTCATAAGGGGTATTAGAAAACCCCTTCAAACACACTTGAGCATTTGAATGTGTCAAAAGGGGTCATCGGGACTCCTTAGGGGTCCTAGTACACCTTATCACATGTTAGGACCCCTAGCGAGTCTCCATGACCCCTTTTGACAGATTGGAATGCTCAAATGTGTCTTAAGCGATCTTAGGACCCCTTCAAGCATGCTTATCACATGTTAGGACCCTTAGGGAGTCCCCATGACCCCTTTTGACACATTGGAATGCTCGAGTGTGTCTTAAGGTGTCTCAGGACCTCTTTGGACACACTTGAGTGTTCAAATGTGTCAAAAGGGGTCATCAAGACTCCCTAGGGTTCCTAGTACACCTTATCACATGTTAGAACCCCTAGGGAGTCCCCATGACCCCTCTTGACACATTGGAATTCTTAAGTGTGTTCAAAGGGGTCCTAAGACCCCTTCAGACACACTTGAGTGTTCAAATGTGTCAAAAGCGGTCATGGGGACTCCCTAGGGGTCCTAGTAAACCTTATCACATGTTAGAACCCCTAAGGAGTCCCCATGACCCCTTTTGACACATTGGAATGCTCAAGTGTGTCTTAAGGGGTCTTACGATGCCTTCAGACACACTTGAGCATTCAAATGTGTCAAAAGGGGTCATGGGGACTCCGTAGGGTTCCTAGTATGCCTTATCATGCCTTTGGATCCCTAGGGAGTCCCCATGACCCCTTTTGACACATTTTAACACTCAAGTGTCTCTTAAGGGGTCTTAGGACCCCTTTGAACACACTTGAGCATTCAAATGTGTCAAAAGGGGTCATGCAGACTCCCTTGGGGTCCTAGTATGCCTTATCATGTGTTAGGACCCCTAGAGAGTCCAAATGACCCCTTTTGACACATTTGAATGCTCATGTCTATCCGAAGGGGTCCTAAGACCCCTTCGGATAGACTTGACCCCTTCGGATAGACTTGAGCATTCAAATGTGTCAAAAGGGGTCATGGGGACTCCCTACGGATCCTAGTACGTGTTATCATGTGTTACGACCCCTAGGGAGTCCCCATGACCCCTTTTGACACATTGGAACACTCAAGTGTGTCTTAAGGGTTCCTAGGACCCCTTTAGACACACTTGAGCATTCAAATGTATCAAAAGGGGTCATAGTGACTCCCTAGGGGTCCTAGTAAGCCTTATCACGTGTTAGGGCCCCTAGGGAGTCCCCATGACCCCTTTTGGCACATTTGAAAGCTCAAGTGTGTCTTAAGGGGTCTTAGGACCCCTTCAGACACACTTGACCATTCAAATATCTCAAAAGGGGTCATGGGGACTCTTTAGGGATCTTATTATGCCTTATCATGCATTAGGACACCTAGGGAGAACCCATGACCCCTTTTGACACATTGGAACACTCAAGTGTGTGTTAAGGGGGCTTAGGACCCCTTCAGAAACACTTGAGCATTTTGATGTGTCAAAAGGGGTCATGGGGACTCGCTAGGGGTCCTAGTACACCTTATCATGTGTTAGGACCCCTAGGGAGTCCCCATGACATCTTTTGAAACATTGAAACACTCAAGTGTGTCTTAAGGGGTCTTAGGACCCCTTCAAACACACTTGAGCATTCGAATATGTCAAAAGGGCTCATGGGGATTCCCTAGGGGTCCTAGTACACCTTATCACATGTTAGGACCCCTTGGGAGTCCCCATGACCCCTTTTGATAGATTGGAATGCTCAAGTGTGTCTCAAGGGGTCTTAGGACCTGTCTGGACACAACTGAGCATTCAAATGTGTCAAAAGGGGTCATGGGGACTCCCTAGGGGTCCTAATATGCCTTATCATGTGTTAGGACCCCTATGGAGTCCCCATGACCCCTTTTGATAGATTGGAATGCTCAAGTGTGTCTAAAGGGGTCTTATTGCCCCTTCGGACACACTTGAGCATTCAAATGTGTCAAAAGGGGTCATGGGGACTCCCTAGGGGTCCTATTATGCCTTACCATGTGTTAGGACCCCTAGGATTTCCCCATGACACCTTCTAACACATTATAATGCTCAAGTGTTCCTTAAGGGGTCTTAGGACCCTTTCGAATGAACTTGAGCATTCAAATGTGTCAAAAGGGGTCATGGGGACTCCCTAGGGGTCCTAGTATGCCTTATCATGTGTGAAAAACCCCAGGGAGTCCCCATTCCTCCTTTTGACACATTAGAACACTCAAGTGTGTCTTAAGGTGTCTTAGGACCCCTTCGAACACACTTGACCATTCAAATGTGTCAAAAGGAGTCGTGGTGACTCCCTAGGGGTCCTAGTATGTGTTATCATGCGTTAGGACCCCTAGGAAGTCCCCATGACCCCTTTTGACACATTTGAAAGCTCAACTACATCTGAAGGGATCTTAGGAGCCCTTTAGACACACTTGAGCATTGAAATGTTTCAAAAGAGGTCATGGGGACTCCCTAGGGGTCTTAATACACCTTATCATGGGTTAGGCCCCCTAGGGAGTCCCCATGACCCTTTTTGACATATTGGAACTCTCAAGTGTGTCTTAAGGGGTCTTAGGACCCCTTCAAACACACTTGAGTGTTCAAATGTTTCAAAAGGAGTCATGGGGACTCACTAGGGTTCCTAGTATGCCTTACCACATGTTAGGACTGTAGGAAGTCCCCATGATCCCTTTTCACACATTAGAATGCTCAACTATGTCTTAAGGGGTCTTAGTACCCCTTTGGACACACTGTAGTGTTCAAATGTGTCAAAAGGGGTCATGGGGACTCCCTAGGGGTCCTAGTATGTCTTATCACACATTTGGACCCATAGGGAGTCCCCATGACCCCTTTTAACACATTGGAACACTCCAGTGTGTCTTAAGGGGTCTTAGCACCCCTTTGAACACACTTGAGCATTCAAATTTGTTAAAAAGGGTCTTGGGGACTCCCTAGGGGTCCTAGTATGCCTTATTATGTGTTGGGACCCCTAGTGAGTCCCCATGACACTTTTTGACACATTAGAATGCTCAAGTGTGTCTTAATGGGTCTTAGGACCCCTTTGAAGACACTTGAGTTTTCAAATGTGTCAAAAGGGGTCATGGGGACTCCCTATGGGTCCTAGTATGTCTTATCACATGTTAGGACCCCCAAGGAGTTCCCATGACCTCTTTTGACACATTGGAATGCTCAAGTGTGTCTTAAGGGTTCCTAGGATCCCTTCGGACACACTTGAGCACTCAAATGTGTCAAAAGGGGTCATGGGGACTCCTTAGGGGTCCTAGTATGCCTTATCATGTGTTAGGGCCCCTAGGGAGTCCCCATGATCCCTTTTGACACATTTGAATGCTCAAGTACATCTTAAGGGGTCTTAGGACCCCTTCGGGCATTCTTGAGCATTGAAATGTGTCAAAAGGGGTCATGGGGACTCCCTAGGGGTCCTAGTATGCCTTATCATGTGTTAGGACCCCTAGGGAGTCCCCATGACCCCTTTTGACACATTGGAACACTCAAGTGTGTCTTAAGGGGTCTTAGGACCCCTTCAGACAATCTTGAGCATTCAAATGTGTCAAAAGGGGTCATGGGGACTCCCTAGGGGTCCTAGTACATCTTATCACACGTTAGGACCCCTCAGGAGTCCCCATGACCCCTTTTGACACATTGGAACACCCAAGTGTTTCTTAAGGGGTCTTAGGACCCCTTGGGACACACTTGAGCATTCAAATGTGTCAAAAGGTGTCATGGGGACTCCCTAGGGGTCCTAGTACTCCTTATCACAGGTTAGGACCTGTAGGAAGTCCCCATAACCCCTTTTCACACATTTGAATGCTCAAGTGTATCTTAAGGGGTCTTAGGATCCCTTCGGACACACTTGAGCATTCAAATGTGTCAAAGGGGGTCATGGGGACTCCCTAGGGTTCCTAGTACACCTTATCATGCATTAGGACCCCTAGGGAGTCCCCATGACTACTTTTGACACATTTAAATGCTCAAGTGTGTCTTAAGGGGTCTTAGGACCCCTTGGGACACTCTTGAGCATTCAAATGTGTCAAAAGGGGTCATGGGGACTCTCTAGGGGTCCTAGTACACATTATCACATGTTAGGACCCCTAGGGAGTCCCCATGACCCCTTTTGACACATTGAAATGCTCAAGTGTGTCTTAAGGGGTCTTAGGACCCCTTCGGATACCTTTGAGCATTCAAATGTGTCAAAACAGGTCATGGGGACTCCCTAGGTGTCCTAGTACACCTTATCATGCGTTAGGACCCCTGGGGAGTCCCCATGACCCCTTTTGTCACATTTGAATGCTCATGTTTTTCTTAAGGGGTCTTAGGACCCCTTTGAACACACTTGAGCATTCAAATGTGTCAAAAGGGGTCATGGGGACTCCCTAGGGGTCCTAGTACACCTTATCACGCATTAGGACCCCTAGGGAGTCTCCATGACCCCTTTTGACACATTGGAATGCTCAAGTGTGTCTTAAGGGGTCTTAGGACCCCTTTTGACACATTTGAGCATTCAAATGTGTCAAAAGGGGTCATGGGGACTCCCTAAGGGTCCTAGTATGCCTTATCACACATTAGGACCCCTAAGGAGTCCCCATGACCTCTTTTGACACATACTGCATTTCTGTATGTAGTACCATAAGCTTCAACAATCTAGTCGGTTTCCTCTGCTAAGGGACGAAGAACTTCATTAGTGTATGCTCTAGGGGGAAGATTATAATTTCCATATTTCTGCAAGAAATTCTCCAAAAAATTTATACAAAGGCATCCTATAGTAAAAAATGAAAAGTTTCCCATAGAATATCCACAATTCATATACAAAAGTATCATACAGGAAAAATGATAAAAAAAATAATAGCTAAAAGGCAAAATTTATCATTAATGCGGGTAGTACCAAGGTCATATCCACTGTCAAATCCTGGCCTATGATGTGCAAAATGAGAAAACCAAATTAAATGCAAGGGAAGGGATCGATCAAATAGCGAAGGTGCATCAAATCAGATTAATATCATAATAAATGAAAAAAATACTGTTACAGAAAAAAATATTTGCATATTAATTTGTTACACCTTTCCCGAGCTTTTGTACCTTGCTACATGATTAGACATTTTTGTTAGCAGAACTGAATTTTTAGGTTAAGTATTATAGATCATCTTTTTGATCCACAGGACGTAGATCAGCTACTGTATCTTCCTCAAATAGTTTCCCAGAGAATATCCACAATTCGTATACAAAAGCATCATATAGAAAAAATGAGAAAAAAATAATAGCTAAAAGGTAATATTATATATAATATATTAGTATACATTAGTATATGTATTATATATTTATTATATACATTAGTATATATATAATATATACATTATATATATCATATTGCTCATATATATTATATACATTAATATATTTAAAAGTTCAATTTTTTTCATTTGTTCCCGCCCTTTTTTTCATCTGCTTGGGAATATCGGGTACCCGATATGAAATTGGATACCCGATTTTGGACAGGTAATATTTGACCAAAATATTCCCTGTCCCCATAGACTAGACAATCTCAAGATTTTATACTTTTTTCATGCGTTGTAGAAAAAAAAACATGATTTGGAGCCCATTGTTTGATTTTTGTCGACTTGTGGTCTCACCATGGGAAGTGACAGTCGTCAAAAGGCTAAACGCAAGAGGAAGCTGGCGGATGAAAAAATTCAAGCATATAGGGAAAAAGATAAGGAAAATCACCGAAGAAGAAGAGAAGGTATGTTAAACATTAATCAATCAGACCCCGTAAATGTAGTTGTAAGTGAAGAGGATGTTGAATTTGAAAATGTACAGATGGAGATTGAAAATGTAGACTTGGGGAATGAAAATGTTGCACAAGAACCACATGAACGTTACACATCTCCAATTTATATGTGAAATGAAGTCCCTTGCAATAAAGATAATCAAACTTCAAATTTGGGGCTTTTAGGAAGACCTAAATGGTTAATTGAAATTGAGGAGAACATTATGAATAATTGGGAAGGAAAGAGGTCACATAGAACCGTTAGGTTGTGGGCTTCAAGACTTTATGATCAATTTTTTGGAAACAAGACATTGGTTGAGCAATGTCAAATGTTTGTGCAGTTGTTAAAGATGCAAAAGATGAGACCTGTGCTTGTGAAATTGAAGATTCATCTGAACAAGAAAATGGAGAGAAATGCCATTGTTGTGAAGAATCTTTTCAATGCTCTCGATAGCATTAGGAAGACTAGCAGATAAAAAGACAAGAGAGTTTCTCGGAGGATTATTACAACCTCCTTAGTAAGTCATTAGTTGAGAAAGGCTCGTTTGATGAGACAAACTTGTGTTGACTTCAATATAGAGCATAAAACTTTGGGTAGAGCACTTGCAAGAAGAGAAAGACTTGATGATCTGCTTCAAATTGATACATGGGCTTATCGTGGGAGACTTCCATGTTTTGATAGGAAGCTAACAGATGTTGTCAAGGATGAAATTCAACAATTTTGGGATGGTAACTCAAGAGTGTCACCAAATGTGAATGATGTCTTGAAGTTGAGAGTTGGAAATCAAGACCGCACTCCACATCCTAAACATTATGTGGAGGTAAGTCAAACAATGTTGTATAAAAAATTTTGTGAGACACATCCAACATTGAAAATATCACAAAGGTCTTTTGAATCCGTGAAGCCATTTTATTGTGTACCCCTTAAGATTCGGAACACACGTTGTTACAAATATCATGTTGAGTTTTCAATGCATCATGAATTATTACAGTCCATTCATTCTACTTTTCATACTAATGAAATGCTAGAGGATTGTGGTGCAAGTGGTCTTCCCAAATCATCAAGATACTTGCTAGATCAATTTTTATGTCATAGAGATGATGGTTGTTTATTTTAGAAAAAAGATTGCTTAAATGCCAACTGCTTAGAATGTGGTGGCTTGTCCAAGTTTAGAACATGTTTTCATGAGGGTTTTGAACACAATTTTGGAAAGACACTCGTCCAAAAAAAGGTATATGAAATGGTGAAATATACATTGAAGAGTGGAGGTGAAGGCTCTAGATGTGAGTTAGTTGCAAAAGAATACATTGTTGCTGATTTTATCTCAGATTTCAAGACATCTTTTTTACAAGTATGCAAGGCATAGTCACAGGTCTCAATGGTTGGATCAACAATTTAGGACATGTAAGGACACTTTCCCCATTGGAACTATTATATTTGTTGTAGAATTTACGGAGAACTATACATTGCAGCCCCAAAATGAGACTCAAGCTCAATATTGCAATTCCATTCAGGTTGCTATTTTTGTACACATCACATATAGACATTCCCCTAATAGCACAAAAGATGAGAGAAAGATAGTCAGAGAGTACCATTTTTATATGAGTGACGATAGCTCTCACTCTCATGATTTTGTTCAACATTGTTTCCAAAACTATTTTGACTTCTTGTAGGAAAATGGTATTGCTATGGATAGGCATCTCATTTGGTCAAATAATTGCACCAGTGAATTTAAGAATGCCAAAATGTTTTATTGGTTGTGTAGAATTCATGTGGAGAAAAGTGTACCTCATATTTGGAGTTTTTTTGAGTCAGGGCATAGGAAAGGGGAGCATGATGGAGCAAGTGCATGTGTGAAGAGAGCTCTAGTTAAGGAGCAATTGAGGATTTTAGATGATGTACTTCTTGATGCTCATTCTATTGTTGATTGGTGTACTTTAGCATTGTCACAGGGGGGGACTCTTGATTCTACAGTACATAGATTCTTTTGGTTGGTTGAGGAGGGAACTATAGGAGTTAGATTGGATTGTCAAACAGTGAAAGACTCACCAAAAATGCATTCATTACGAAGCTCCAATAGTAGTACATGGACCATTTGGACATGAGAGTTGGCTTGTTTTTGCCCCATGTGTTTTTAGTATGATTGGGATCATTACGAGTCAAGTGAGTGGGTGGATACATGGGTTCCACAGCATCTAAATCCTTTATCTTTTACACTCTCTATAAGAAATGATGACATGGACACTTCAGTTGACTATGACCATCTTTTAGATCTTCTGAAGCCAAGAAATGTTTTTTCATTGGTTGTACCATAGGGTAATGATGAGAGGTCAGATTATTCATTAGCACGTTGTGTACAAGGTAAACATAAGCTTGTACAACCGATGATAGATGGTGATGGGTTCACATATCCTACTAGTTTAGTTGGTGTTGCGATAACATGGCTATGAACATACATGATTAGAAAGAATGTAATTTTCACATTTGAAGACTATGAGAAGCACAAAACTATTCTCATGTATTCACAACTTGTTATAGCAACAAATGTCAAGTTGTCAAAGCATCAAGGAAGACCAAAGACAAAAGAACTTTGGACTATTAGTACTGCTGATCATGAAGCACTATTGGAGACCTTGAAGCAAAGAGATGACCCTTCAGGAACACTTGACTAGGTAATAAGTTAACTTAGTGCATTTTTTTCTAAGTTCGTTAAGCTTAATTTCAATTCATTAATTTCACCTTTCTTAGATTATATTTTGAGTCAATAAACTTGGTTTTGTATGTGGATTGTAACTTGTGCTGGAGCACCTATGAAGATGCCTATGGTCACCATGGATCCAATCAGAGATAGAAGGACAAAGGGATCCTTAATGGTTAATTGAGATCTTTTGAAGCCTATAATGGCAATTTGTAACAATCAATTTGATTTAAAAGTTAAATGTCCTAAAACTCTTGATAAGGACTTATGACAAAAATCATGTATGGGTGGCCAATAGTGCCAAGAAGGGATCTTACATGTCATTTACTTATTTCATTTGCATGGTTTCAATTCTTACATGTTTCATTGTTGTTTATAATTCTTTAAGGATATTATTTTTTATCATTTCAAACAATCTATAAAAGTTAAACCTCAAACATAATAAGCTTCATAGTTCAAATTTCACAAGCTTAATCATGATTAGTTTCATAGTTCAAATTTCAAACATACCACTAATAGTTAGTTGAAAGCGGCTCAATAGTGTATCTTTCAAACCGTCTGACTTGGTATCGAACTATCTGCTCCATCAACTCTGGTTGGCTGGGTAAATACCAGTGACAACCCTGTTCCACCCATGTAGTCATGGGAATGCTTGCGACCACACTCGACCCAACTGACCCCAAGGTGCACTAAGCATGATTGGGTAGTGATCTTCTAGGGCTCGTATCTCTGAGCTCGTGAGAGGTATTGACAAACCATCAGGGGCTACAAGATTGTGTTTCTAAAGTCTACAATAACCTCTCTTGATTTTGGGCGGTTCAACTTCATTTGCATTTGGCAAGATGATCTCAATAGATGCCAAAACTTGCAATAAGGCTCAATTGAAAGCAGCTCACCAACATATGTTTCAAACCATCCAACCTAGCATCAAATCTTCTACTCCATTAGCTCTGGTTGGTCGGGTAAACACTAGTGACAACCCCATTCCACCCATGGAGTCACTAGAATGCTCGGGACCACGCTCGACCCAAGTGACCCCAAGGTGCGCTAAGCACAATTGGGTAGTGATCTTCCAGAGGTCATATCTTGGAGCTCATGAGAGGTATTGAAAAACCATTAGGGGATACAAGATCATTTTTTTGAGGTCTACAATAACCTCTCTTAGTTTTTGGTGATTCAACTTGGTTTGCATTTGGCAGGGCAATCTCAGTCGATGCCAAAACTTGCAGTGAGGGTCAGTTGAAAGCAACTCAGCAACGTATGTTTCAAACCATCTGACCTAGCATCAAACAATCTACTCCAATAACTTTGATTGATTGGGTAAATTCTAGTGACAACTTTGTTCCACCTACAGAGTCACTAGAATGCTCGCAACTTTGCTCGACCCAAGTGACCTCAAGGTGCACTAAGCATGATTGGGCAGTGATCTTCTAGGGCTTGTATCTTGGAGCTTATGAGAGGTATCAATGAACCATCAAGGGCTATAGGATCATGTTTTTGAGGTCTACAATAACCTCTCTCATTTTTGGGTGATTCGACTTTGTTTGCATTTGGCAAGGCAATCTTAGTCGATGCCAAAACTTGTAGTGAGGGTCAGTTGAAAATAGCTCAGCAACGTATGTTTCAAACCGTCTGACTAGGCATCGAACTATCTACTCCATCAGCTCCAATTGGCTAGGTAAATGCTAGTGACAACCCCATTTCACCCACGGAGTCACGGGAACACTCGTGAC
Organism: Chamaecyparis obtusa; assembly: GCA_027943335.1. Classification (NCBI taxonomy): domain Eukaryota; kingdom Viridiplantae; phylum Streptophyta; class Pinopsida; order Cupressales; family Cupressaceae; genus Chamaecyparis; species Chamaecyparis obtusa. The sequence goes on from BSBK01001723.1 coordinate 1,459,803, forward strand.
CACGCTCGACCCAACTGACCCCAAGGTGCACTAAGCATGAGTGGGCAGCGATCTTCCGAGGCTTGTATCTCGGAGCTCATGAGAGGTATTGACAAACTGTCAGGGGATACCAGATCATGTTTCTAAGGTCTACAATAACCTCTCTCATTTTTGGGCGATTTGACTTCATTTGCATTTGGCAAGGCAATCTCAGTCAATGCCAAAACTTGTAGTGAGGGTCAGTTGAAAGCGGCTTAGTAGCATATCTTTCAAACCATTTGACCTAGCATTGAACTGTCTACTCCATCAACTCTGGTTGGCTGGGTAAATGCTAGTGAAAACCCCATTCTGCCCACGGAGTCACGGGAACATTCATGACCACGCTTGACCCAAGTGACCCCAAGGTGCTCTAAGCATGATTGGGCATCGATCTTCTAGGGCTCATATCTAGAAGCTCGTGAGAGGTATCAACAAACCATCAGAAGATATAGGATCATGTTTTTGAGGTCTACAATAACCTCTCTCTATTTTGGGTGATTTGACTTCATTTTCATTTGGCTGGAGGATCTCAGTCAATGCCAAAACTTATAGTGAGGGTCAGTTAAAAGTAGCTCAACAACGTATCTTTCAAACCGTCTGACCTGGCATCAAACTGTCTACTCCACTAGCTTTGGTTGGATGATTAAATGTTAGTGACAACCTCATTCTACCCAGGGAGTCATGGCAACACTCACGACCATGCTCGACCCAAGTGACCCCAAGGTGCACTAAGCACAATTGGGAAGAGATCTTTCATGGCTCATATCTCAAAGCTCATGAGAGGTATTGACAAACCATTAGGTGCTATAGGATTGTGTTTCCAAGGTCTACAATAACCTCTCTTAGTTTTGGGTGATTTGAATTTATTTGCATTTGGCAAGGCAATCTCAGTCGATGCCAAAACTTGTAGTAAGGGTTAGTTAAAAGCGGCTCAGCAGCATATCTTTCACATTGTTTGACCTGGCATTGAACCATCTACTCCATCAGCTCTGGTTATCTGGGTAAATGCTAGTGACAACCCTATTCCACCCACAAAGTCACCAGAACACTCGTGACCACACTCGACCCAAGTGACCCCAAGGTGCACTAAGCACAATTGGGCAGTGATCTTCTGTGGCTCATATCTCAGACCTCATGAGAGGTATCAACAAACTATTAGGTGCTACAAGATCATGTTTCTAAGGTCTACAATAACCTCTCTCAGTTTTGGGCAATTTGACTTCATTTGCATCTGGCAAGGCGATCTCAGTCGATGCCAAAACTTGTAGTGAGGGTCAATTGAAAGTGGGTCAGCAGTGTATCTTTCGAACCGTCCAACCTGGCATTGAACCATCTACTCCATTGGCTCTAGTTGGTTGGGTAAACACCAATGACAACCCCATTCTACCCATGGAGTCATGGGAACGCTCGCGACCACGTTCAACCCAAGTGACCCCAAGGTGCACTAAGCACGATTGGGGAGTGATCTTCCATGGCTCGTATCTCAAACCTCATGAGAGGTATCGACAAACCATTAAGTGCTACGGGATCATGTTTCCAAGTTCTACAATAAGCTCTCACAATTTTTGGTGATTCAACTTCATTTGCATTTGGTAGGGCAATCTCACTCGATGCCAAAACTTGCAGTGAGGGTTGGTTGAAAGCAGCTCAGCAATGTGTGTTTCAAACCATCTGACCTGACATTGAACCATCTACTCCATTAGCTTTGGTTGGCTAGTTAAATGCCAGTGATAACCCCATTCTGCCAATGGAGTCACCGGAACGCTCGTGACCACGCTCGACCCAAGTGACCCCAACGTGCACTAAGCATGATTTAGTAGTGATCTTCCGTGGCTCGTATCTCAAACCTCATGAGAGGTATCAACAAACCATCAAATGGTATGAGATCATGTTTTTGAGGTCTATAATAACCTCTCTCAATTTTGGGCAATTCAATTTCATTTGCATTTGGCAAGGTGATCTCAATCGATGCCAAAACTTGCAGTGAGGGTCAGTTGAAAGCGGCTCAGCAATGTATGTTTCAAACCGTCTAACCTGACATCAAACTATCTACTCCATCAGATCTAGTTGGCTAGGTAAACATTAGTGACAACCCCATTCCACCCACGGAGTCACGAGAACACTCACGACCATGCTCGACCCAAGTGACCCCAAGATGCACTAAGCACGATTGGGCAGCAATCTTCTAGGATCGTATCTCAGAGCTCATGAGAGGTATCAACAAACCATTAGGGGCTACAAGATCATGTTTCCAAAGTCTAAAATAACCTCTCTCATTTTTGGGTGATTAGACTTCGTTTACATTTGGTAGGGCAATCTTAGTCAATGCCAAAACTTGTAGTGAGGGTTAGTTGAATGCGGCTCAGCAACGTATGTTTCAAACCGTTTGACCTAGCATCAAACTGTCTACTCCATTAGCTCTAGTTAGCTGGGGAAATGCTAGTGACAACCCTATTCTGCCCACAAAGTCAAAGGAATGCTCGCGACCACGCTCGACCCAAGTGACCCCAAGGTGCACTAAGCATGATTGGGAAGCAATCTTCTTGGGCTCATATCTTGGATCTCATGAGAGCTATTGAAAAAATTTTAGGGGCTATAGGATCATGTTTTCAAGGTCTACAATAACCTCTCTCAGTTTTGGGTGATTCAACTTTGTTTGCATTTGGCAGGGCAATCTCCATCGATGCCAAAACTTGTAGTGAGGGTAAGTTGAAAGCGGCTCAGCAACGTATGTTTCAAACCGTCTAACTTGGCATCAAACCATCTACTCCATCAACTCTAGTTGGCTAGGTAAACACCAATGACAACCCCATTTCACCCACGGAGTCACTGGAACGCTTGCGACCATGCTCAACCCAAGTGACCCCAAGCTACACTAAGCACGATTGGGTAGCAATCTTTCATGGCTTGTATCTTGGAGCTTGTGAGAGGTATCGACAAATCATCAAGTGCTACAAGATCATGTTTTCAAGGTCTACAATAAACTCTTTCAATTTTGGGTGATTCAACTTCATTTGCATTTGGCAAGGCGATCTCAGTCGATGCCAAAACTTGCAGTGAGGGTTAATTGAAAGCGGCTCAGCAGCGTATCTTTCAAATCATCCAACCTAGCATCAAACCATCTACTCCATCAGCTCTGGTTGGCTGGGTAAACACTAGTGACAACCCCATTTCATCCACGGAGTCACGGGAAAGCTTGCGACCACGCTCGACCCAAGTGACCCCAAGGTGCACTAAGCATGATTGGGTAGCGATCTTCTAGGGCTCATATCTCAGAGCTCATGAGAGGTATCAAAAAACCATTAGGTGCTATAGGATCATGTTTCTGAGGTCTACTATAACCTCTCTTCATTTTGGGTGATTCAACTTTATTTGCATTTGGCAAGGTGATCTCAGTCGATGCCAAAACTTGCAGTGCGGGTTAGTTGAAAGCGGCTCAGCAGCATATCTTTCAAACCATCGAACCTAATATCAAACCATCTACTCCATCAGCTCTGATTGGTTGGGTAAATGCTAGTGAAAACCCTATTCTACCCATGGATTCGCTGGAACACTCGCGACCATGCTCGACCCAAGTGACCCGAAGGTGCATTAAGCACGATTGGGCAGCGATCTTCTATGGCTCGTATTCAAAGCTCATGTGAGGTATTAGCAAACTACTAGGGCTCTAGAATTTTGTTTTTGAGGTCTATAATAACCTCTCTCAGTTTTGGGTGATTCAACTTCATTTGCATTTGACAAGATGATCTCAGTCAATGCCAAAATTTGTAGTGAGGGTCAGTTGAAAGTGGCTCAGCAGCGTATCTTTCAAACCATCTGACATTGCATCAAATTTTCTACTCCATCAACTCCGATTGGCCGAGTAAAAACCAATAACAACCTCATTTCACCCACGGAGTCACTAGAACACTCATGACCACACTCGATCCAAGTGATCCCAAGGTGCACTAAGCAAGATTGGGCATCGATCTTTCATGGCTCAAGTGACCCGAATATGATGAGTTATATACATAGTGAGTATATACATAGTATTAAAACAATGTAGTACTAAGTGGCTCAAGTGAGTATATATAATGGTATGGAACATAAGAACATAGGAAATCTATAAAATTTAAACCTCAAACATAATAAGCTCCATGAACAGGGTATTCTAGAGTAAAGAAAAACAAATGCAACTTCAACAAGATATAATTTAAATCATAATGATAATCATAGTCAAGATATAACTTCACCATTCAATTCCATAAACATGAATAATAAATATGTATATACAAAAGATGACATAAATATAACATATAAATGAACATGTTCTATATATACAAAGTATCAAATGTATCAAAAGTATCTCCATATACAAATATGGGACATGCCATTTCAAAATGTCTACAAAATCAATGTTTTAAGGTGTACAATGTGGCATATATGCCATCTCAAAATGTACCAAGTGGCATCTCTAAATGACCACAAAACTAAAACTACATCCTATGTCCCATGGGGATCATCAAAATGTAGCCTCTTTGAAGAAGTATTGGGCTCTGATTGTTCCTGCATAAAAAATGATTTCAAACCCAAGTTAGATTGCTTACTTTATATGATTTGTACACACACACACACACACACACACACACACACATATATATATAGTTCATAATTCAAACACTAATTTAATTAAAATTATAACTGAATACAAATATATGTACCTGGTCTCTTGGTCGCCTACCATGATCAAGTGTCCTAGCATAAGTCCTGGATAGCAAAGGGACCATGCCAACAATACCAACTGTGACCTATAAATATATATTTGCAATAATGAGATTAGTAGAGTGGTGCAACATAGAGTAATAAATATACAAAATAGGATGATACCATAATAAAATTACAAATTGATTGAACTAAAATTAAAATTTACATCTGGTGATCCCTCCTCTAGAATAGTGGGCTGGGCCAACAAAGATACGAAAGATTCTCATGGGCCCTCCCTCACACTTGGAGTAACCTATGAGAGTAAAAATATTTTCAATTATATATAAATGTACTTCATCATAGAAACCCTGGTTACAAAATATAAATAACAATATGTAAAATTCTACGTACAATCGAGCTATCACTCCGAATCAAGATGCCTGTAACCCTACACTACCGAACTGCTGTCAGGACATCATCAATAGCCACACCCTATATAATAAAGTACAAGTAAAATATTTATTACTACACACAAGTGGCATACATGTGCATGCATAATTAATCTTAAACAATTAACTACCTTTCCTTTGTTGACACCTGATAAAGGAACCTCCTCGTGCCCCCCACTGACATCGGTAGTAGCCTGCAAGAACATAATCAGATGACAATATATAGGTAAATGTATGAATTTTATTGCTCTAATTGATAGAGATTTAAGCATGTACACCAAATGATATAAAAAATAACTAATGGATACATAATTTATAATATACTGTATAGTCATCAAGGCCAAATGAAATGGCCAAAAGTGTGGACTCATCCACCTGTGTCATTGACTGAACATAAATGGAAAAAATATATATACATAAGTGCATGCAATCATTAAAAATAATCTAAATAAATAAATTATTTTTAAATTAAATAAGTCATGTGACAGATTTATTTATAATGTTTACTCTTACCATGTCAACAAGAGTCAATGGCTCTACGTACACCTCCTGAGAACTCTCATGAGATGTAGATGCTCCATGAGGTGTTGCAACCTCTATAGTTGTGTCTCCTATATCCTCCTCATCAATAACATGTAACTGATATATATCAACATCAGTAAGTGGTCCAAGGCACATATTCTTGCATATAATGAAAATATGGGGCTCGCATACATGTGAACTCCGACGAGATGTTGATGCACCAGCATCATCCACACTAGGAGGCAACACTAACCTGGTCTGCATGATCAACTAATCACTTAGTAAATGAATGGCCCTAATAGTCTATGAGGCAGCCCCTGCAATGATATCGGGATGTTGTACTTGAGGAGGGGGTGTGACATCAGTGGGGGGAACAAAGGTAGTGGCCTTTTCATGCTGGGCAGATGGCCTAGTCTGAGGAGCTCCTCCGCCTACGCCCATGTTGGGCCTCATACTCCAATAATCAACATGGTGACCAAGAAAAAACTCAACATACAATTTTTTTATGAAATAAAATGGGACCACCAAATTGCTATGGGGTGGTTTATCAAAAACCATCCACTAGCGATCCCAAAAGTTTGTGCGCATTGCTTCATTTGTGCACCATTTTATTGATAATTTGGGCTTTTTGGGGTCAACTGGTATTCCGATTTTAGGATTGACAAAAAGGGCAACTATATCTTCCTTACTTATATTAAGGGCTGCAATCCCATCATGGTCAAGCTCATCATCAAATTGGGCATGCATATCATCACGCCAATGAAGAGCAACATTATGTTGCTAAATGAGTGTGTCAATATTTTTAGCAATTGTACTTAGTGTGGCAAGCACGAGACCTAATGTAGGTATATTTTGATATGTGTTTTGGAAACCTCGTATTGTGTTCAAATTATCTTGTATCAAATCTTCTAAAGATCGAGAGTTTTGACACAGGGGATTATTTTTGGGATCGTTATTTGGTGCAGGAGGGTTATTTTCTTCATTGTTGTCCGCCATGCCAGATTAAATAAAAAACAAATCTAAATTTCAATCTAATTTCATATAGTATTACAAATATAAATAGAAAACCCTATTTCAACAAAAAAAATGACATTTGGCATGAAAATTAAATAAAATAATCAAAATAAACAAAAAATTTACTTACTGAATATGTTGGGAGTCAAATTTGTTGTTGCCAAAATTAGATACCCAAAAATATATTAGGTATATGATATATCAAGCTGTTTTAGCAAGAAAAAATGTGGAAAGAAATGAAGAAAAGGGCTCGTAGGTTTTGGATTTATGTCACAATTATCGGGTACCTGATAATATCAGGTAGCTGATAATATCAGGCACCCGATATTATCGGCTACCCGATTAGGCCTGTGCTTTAGTCTCAAGTTTTCCTAGGTGTACTGACACCCAGGCCTTCTCAAAAGTCAACAAGCATTTTCATGTGCTTTTGGACGAGTGAAAAGTGAATAGTTTTCACATCACCACTTTTTGGCCCCTCATGATCTTGCACATACCCAACAGCTAGGTGTGTCTCTTTAGGTTCTACCTAATATCTAGCCACAATTCCAACAACATTAGCAATATCTGGTCTGGTGTGACTCATAAATTATAATCCTCCAACCATTGATTTGTACTTGGTCTGAAAAACACACTTTTTCTCATCATTATTTGATAGTTTATGACCAGTCACCATGGGTGTACCAACTAGTTTATAGTCTTCCATTCCAAACTTTTTCAACATTTATTTAAGATACTTGGTCTAAGAAATAAAAATGCCATTCTTGCTCTAATTTATTTGCAGTCCTAGAAAGTATTTCATTTCTCCTATCATGGACATCTCAAACTCATTTCCCATCTCTTTGGAAAATTTCTTACACATTTCATCATTGCCTCCAAAGATAATATCATCAACAAAAACTTTTATTATTAGAATTCCATCTTCACTAGCTCTTAAATATAAGTTACTGTCAACATTACCTTTTCTGAACCCAAGGCGAAGTAAGTATTTGTCTAGCCTTGCATACCAAGCCCTTCAAGCTTGCTTCAATCCATATAGTGCCTTCTTCAACTTGCATACCATGTCTTCATCTTCGTAAAGAGGAAATCCATCAGGTTGTTCTATATAAACTTCTTCTTCAAGATCCCCATTCAAGAATGAAGATTTCACATCCATCTGATATACCTTGAAGTCCTTATGTGCAGCATAAGCCAAAAATAATCTCATAGCTTCTATCCTAGCAACAAAAGAAAATGTCTCTTCAAAATGTATGCCTACTTGTTGTGAATAACCTTTACATACCAATCTTGCTTTGTTTCTTACAACAACTCCTTCTTCATTCATTTTGTTTCTGAAAACCCACTTAGTTCCTATTAAATTTTTGTCTTTAGGTCCAGGAACCAATTCCCAAGTGTTATTTTTATTTATTTAATCTAACTCTTCCTTCATAGCTTTGACCCAAGATTCATCTCTACAAGCTTCATCAGTAGTCTTTGGTTCAACTTGAGAAATTAAACAAATTTCTTCTCTAGTCTTTGATCTAGTCATTACTCCTTGACTTGTATTACCAATAATTTGATTTTCAAGATGGTTTTTCTTTACATACCTTGGAGTCTTAGGAATCTCAACAATCTTATTTGTGTCATCATCACAAGTCTCATTTTTACATTCAGTCTCAACATGTTCTTCTTCTTCTTCTTCTATAGTAGCAGCCTCCTTGATCTTTGTATTATGATTACAGTCATACATTCTCTCTTGTATCTGAAACTCTTCATTTATCTTCACATTGTTACTTTAAATCATATTCCTTAATCTCAGGTTAAAATATTTGTAAGTCTTTCTCTTAGTAGAATAACCAAGGAAAATTCCTTCATCACTTCTAGCATCAAATTTTCCTATCTCATCATCTCTTCTGATATAGCATTTACTACCAAATATTCTAAAATATTTTACAATAGGAGTATGATTAAATCACAATTCATAAGGAGCCTTACTTATACCTTCTCTGATTTGAATTCTGTTCAAAGTGTACACTGCTGCCCCAACAACTTCTCTCCAATGCACATGAGATATATTTCCTTCAAGCAACATTATCCTAGCAGCATCTAGTATTGTTCTGTTTCTTCACTCTACTATCCCATTTTTTTGTGGAGTCCTAGGAGAAGATGTTTGTCTTTTTCTTCCATGATCTTCACAGTATGAATTGAAAAGATCTGAAGTAAATTTTTCACCTTTGTCTAATCTCAAACATTTTATCTTTAAGCTTGATTCATTCTCTACTTTTTCTTTGAATATCTTGAATTCATCAAATCCTTATGATTTCTCTTTCAATTAAGTGACCCAGATCATTCTAGAGAATTCATCCAAAAAAAAGTATAAAATACCTTTCACCATAGTATGATCTTGTCCTTGTAGGTCCACATAGGTTTGTATGTACCAGATCCAACTTTCCTTTTGTTGTATATGATTTACTTTTATAACTTCTTTTAGTCTATTTTCTCATAACACATTCTCTACATACAATGTTAGATGGTTTCACAATATTCGGTAGGTCTCTTACTACATTAGTCAAACTTGCCTTCACAATATTATCAAAATTAACATGACAAAATCTTTTGTTCTGTAACCAACTATCATCTACCTTCACAACAAAACAAGAAGCTCCATTTGTATTTAACTCAAATAAATTACCTCTAGATTTAGTACCGGTTGCAATCAAGTTTCTTGTCTTACCTCTGATAAAACATGTCCCATCAAAGAACTTTAATTGAAATCCCTTATCCATCAGCTTTCCAACACTCATTGAGTTATGCTTAATTCCATCAACAAGTAATACATTGTCAGTATTAGTCTTTCCATCCAAAGTAATAGATCATACTCCTATGATAGGTTTAGGAACATTATCTCTGAATATTACAACACCCCCATCATACTTCATTAATTTAACAAACTTTTTTTGTCTCCAGTCATATGATGTGAGCAACCACTGTCTATAATGCATTCAGATTTTTTCTCAACATGTGATACTAAATATTTTTCCTCATGTACTAGTTTTTCATCTTTAATAGAAATAAATCCAATCTCCTCATAATCCAAATCATCATCATCAAAAATACCTTCACTAGCATAATAACATTCCTTATCCATTGAATACTTAGGCTTGAAAAATTTAGGTTTGTCCTTAGGAACTCTTGTAGGACATCTAGATGCAAAGTGACCTATCTTATTGCATGAAAAATATTTCAAAGGTAACTTTCCTTCAAATTTACCCTTACCTCTTTTCTTTTTTACTGATTAGTGCAACAAGTTCATCTATCTTTCTTTCCTCTTCTTGTATCTATTCCCATTCATCAACATAATCACCAAGCTCTTCTTTTATGTTCTCACTGCTAGAGCTCGAAAGTGCAGACATTATCTTTCTGTGTGTAGATGTTGGGTATGTGCAGGATCATGGTATGCCAAAAAGTGGCAATGTGAAAAAGAAGTCCTGATTGATAAACTCTTTGAAAAATAACTATAACTTTCAAACAATATAACATTTTTTAAATTTGAAATATACATCACATTCTATGCTTCACCTAGTACAATAATAATAAACAATTATTTCAATTTGATGAAGTTTAGACTAAGTTAAGGTGTCTAGACACGAGAGTTTTTATATTTAGGAAAATTTGTAGTAGAAAATCATAATTAATTATTTACTTGGAAAAAAATACAAAAAAAATATGCATCACATCTAGACATGAGTCTACTACTTTTATCTAGAATCTTATAAAAAATATTATCATTTGATTTTGTTTAATGCGGTTAAACATACACCTACTTGTTATCTTTCTAGTCCTAATTGATATACTTATTGAAAAAAAGCTATAACTTTCAAGTTCTGTATAACATTTTTGAAATCCAAAAGATGTGTCACATACTATGATTTTCCTACTTCAAGAAAAATAAAAATAAAAATTCAATTTGATAAAGTTTAGACTAAGTTAACATGGTCAAACATGAGATTTTTTGTATTCTAGAAAAGTTGTAGAAGAAAAATCATAATTAATTATTTATTTGGAAAACAATTATAAAAAAATATGTGTCACATCCGAACATGAGTCTATTACTTATATCTAAAATCTTAAGGTGGTCAGACATACACCTACTTCTTATTTTTTCCCTGAAATTTCTGTACTACTACATTGAAATTTGAAATTTTCAACATATAGAATAATTTTTTTTCAAAAAAGACCTAGTATCTTAGAAACTAAATTCAATTTTCTACAAATTCTCTTCTTACATATTTTTTATATAATATTTATAACTTGTTCAAATTTTTATGTCAACTTGCGTAAACTTGATTTTATGAATTTTCATTGCCACTTAAGTGCCTAGTTTGGCATACCATGATCCCGCACATACCCTTCTTTAAATGTTGTTTCTACTTTAGGTACATAGTCTCCCATTTATGTAGCTTCAAAGGTAGTTAGCTTTGCAATCAACATTTCTCTGCTAAAGTTTGGTGTCAAAGGTATAATCTCTTCTATAGCCTGAACTTTAGTCTTGTAGATTGGTGTCAATGATCTAAGAATCTTCACAATGAATTCTTCCTCTTTATAAGTGCCTCCAGAATTTCTGATTCCAATCACAACCTCTATAACTCTTTGTACATAAGCCCTAATGTTTTCATCATTCTTCATTTATAGCTTCTCTATCCTTGTTTTCCTTTTCTGTAACTCTGCTTACTTTGTAAACTTATCTCCTTCATACAATGCTTCTAGTCTTGTCCAAATCTTATGTGTCGAATCTAGAGCATTAACTTCAGTAAATTCTCCTTCAAAGAGTGCGTTGATCAGTGCTTCCCTTGCAACCATGTTATATGAAAATATCTTCTTTTCATCATCAGTAGATTTTTCCAATTCATCATTAGCCTTCATAGCCACATGATTCTTTGTAATCATCTAGTAGTCAATGCCCAACCATAGAAAATGAGTCTGCATCTTGTTCTTCCAACTATCAAAGTTTTCAGGATCAAATTTCAAACTATCCTTCCTAGGGAATGACATCACCAAGATCACCTCAAGCTATTAAGCTTTCTCTCTAAGGACCAGTTGCTATGATACCAATTGTTAGGAATAACAATCCACTAATACAACTGAGAGGGGGGTGGTGAATCAGTTGTATGACAAATTATTAAACTTTAAACTTTAAATATTAGCAATATCAAATCAAATGAACATAATGAATGCCAACACAATAACATAATATTTATTGTCGAGGAAACCTTGTTAAAGGTAAAACCCCACTGGGAATTAACACCCACTACTGATGTACTAAGAGTATAGTATCCTTGTTATAAGATCTAGCCCTGTTAGGAGCTTATTAAAACATTATAGTACATAGTCCTTGTTAGAGGACAGACCCTGTTAAGAGTAAAAAAAAAGAAGGGTAGGCTCACTTCCCAAACAAGGTTATGTCCACCTTCATAACTCACTTTTCACAACACAAGTGTATATAAAGAAATACATAATATTTTGAACTGTCTGATGGCAACTATCTTTTCTTGATTAGTTCCAATGAAGTATATAATTTATCCTTTTCTTTACATCTAGCAGACTCAAGCTCGTAGCTTCCACAATCCTCTTTTACATCACATACATTATACCATTATATCTTTTCAAAAGAAAAGATCTTACATAAATACCCTATTAAAAATAAACTATTAGGTTGGCCAATTAAGATTTCCTAATATACAAATAATTACATAAATCCTTGCTAAGATACACACGGTATCCAAAACAAGTATACAAGAATTACAATTCAATAATTAAGGACCGACATCTATAAATCATGCTCACCATTCATGATACACGCTACATCTCTCAAGTCAGCTTCCAAATAGGTCTTCTCAAGAACACGTGCCATAGATGATGTCATCCTACTTTCCGTACCTTGTGCAGACCATCAAACATTCTTAAGTAACCTATTTTTCATCCCTTAATCTTGTATACACTAAATCCTTATTGCCTATAAGATATACCCAAAACTCAGAGACTTACTGTATCAACTTCCACTGTCATTGTCCAGTAGCCAGTCTTCACTAAATCTTCTGTAACTCATCCAATATGCAATATTACATCATGTGATCTTAGATATAAGATCAAAACACCTTCGTGTACAAATAATTGACTTCGCATGTTCTGAAACATTCGTACAGTATCCGTACACTATAATAACTAGCATGTTCTCTTCACAGAAACATATGTTGACATCAGTGACAAAACGTGAATGATAACAACAATAATTTCAACATCACTCAACGTAGTGATTAAACATATTAAATGTATCCTGCAATCTCCCTAATGCATTAGCAATATCCAACATAGCATACCTATGTCCAATTGTAAGAGGAATGTTGACCATCTATCGAACATCCTAATGAAATAACAATAAGAGATGTCACATCAAATACAAGCAAGTACAAACTATCATGTAAAAAATAACAACCCAAGATATTTTTGACCAACTGTCAAATCACATCAATAAAAGATCAAGAGTAGATCAATTATGATCCTCCATTTCTAATGATAAAGGTAATTATCAAAGTCAAAAAATACCACCATGTTGAATACTAGAAGCGTATAACACTGTAAGGGAAATTCCTTCCTAAAGAAGATAAGACCACCTGTTACACATATTAGCAAGGGTGAGAATATTGTGGGAGTGTATTTCCACCCTACCACAAAGCATTAATGCTTCCCTGAAATCCTTCTTGACATGAAGGATACCCAACCCAGCTAGAAGTAATCTAACAAACTAAAACTAAGGAGTAATGCAATTGTGCAAATTGACATACATACTTCCAATGCTATCAAAACACATCATAATACTCAAGCATGATTATGCAATATGGGATTAACAATATCCTTTTTCCAACAATAATAAACATTCAAGTTCTCAATTCCAACTCACTTAGAATAGTCAAAGATATCTCAAGAAATTCAACTATGCATTTAATTTTAGAGCAAGGAATTTTCCAAATATCACAAAGAATCATATTTGCCTATGTCTTGAATGCATACAAAATAAAATAAAGGAAACAAAAATTGTTTTGATAGTCGTAATTCCTTTCTTATTCAAAAGACATCCTTTTTCATCATTTATAGATGTGTTTATAGGTAGGGTTTGGTTCACATTATCTTTTCATAAAGGTTAGTGATGTATTTCAAATAAAATAAAATAAAATTTAATGTTACATCTTCAAAGACACTCATTTCCTATATAAGCATTAAAAAATACATTAATTTCATTATAAGTTATCTTGCCAATCAAGTATATATTCAAAGTTTTATTCTAATATGATCCATTTGATTCCACTACTTCTCAACTAAATTTGTAACATTTCATCATTTATGAGATTTATTCTTTTACATTAAATTCCCAATTAAACTATATCTAATAATCCCTTAGTTGTATTATGAAAAAACTTTACCAAGGAGAGAATCTATCACTACAAACTAGTATATTCATTGAATAATTTGCATGCCCTATCTATACTCTAAAAGGCAAGAAGATTTGCATTCACTTGGATTAGAAAGATTGGATTCTTACGCTATTTGCACCTTATAGGTAACTACAAAAGGTCCAGGTGAGACTCAATAATAATAGTTGCTACATTTCCATCATAGCTTCAAGATTACTATAAACACAATCACGGAAATTAATCAAATTAATTCCCAAGATAAACAATTCTAGAAGACATGCTAATAAAAATAAGTCTATAATTCAAAATTTAGGTGAACATAAATGCTAGAGGAAGTACACTTGTATCGTGTTTCAATTTAAATGATTGGAATAACAAACTTGATTCCCATAATTTTCAATCATAATTTTTGAAAAAAGATGATCGTCAGACAGGTTATTTGGTATACTAACATTTGTTTACTGACTGAGTTTTCAACAATGATGAATAGTTTCAATTCCAAAAGTTTATTTCAAATTCCTTCCCAAATACGGTGTTTAACCAGATAATATAAAGAAAAATATTATTTTTCTATAGGAAAAACACTTTAATCATTTAAATTGTCACAATCATGATTTTTATCAGTATTATACAAATGCAAAGAAAAAGTTTTAGAATTTAAAAGAAAACCAAGTTGTTCACCCCAATAGTTGTTGAAAAGAAAAATGATTCATAAGGTTGGTTCTGATAAAATAGTGATATCTTTATTTCTTTAAGAAAATAATAATTTGTCTAATAATTTGTCAAAGTCTTTGTTTATAGAGAACACAAAGTTTGTAACAGGAACGGTTCATATTTTTGATCTAGAAATATGACTATTACTTCACTCTTCTAAATTGCAATTACTAGTAGACTTTTCGATCTAAATATATGAATGTTAAGATTTCATGTTTTCCAAGTGCAATTAGGGCTAGGCTTTTTTATTTATAAATATGAAAGATTTCAATCTTCCAAAGTTTAAACATCTAAAATTATCAATCTTTAGAGCCAAAAATTAGGGTTTGAATGTCGACAAAACAAATACCAATAATTTAAACTATAAAAATTCATTAGGAAATTATTTAATGGTGTATACTTTGATACTATAATAGTTGAAAAAAAATCTTTAAATTAAATACCTTCTACTATGGTAGCATAAAAGGTGTGCTTGGCTTTGGTATGATGCAAATAAAATGTCTAAGATCAGAATTGCCACTGCAAAAATAGGCTCACCCTCTGCCAATTATTTTCCAACTTTCTGGAATGTTTCTTTAAAAAAAAATCAAATGCTTTGTTTCCTTCGACTGCCAGCATATATTGAACTTCTATACTACTCCTCTTTGCTTCGTGTGTGATCCCTCTTTCAACTACCATCCTCTTTTAAACCCCTAACACTATGCATTGTTTCCATCCTTCCCATGTTGTGTGCCTTACCTTCTCCCTTAAATCTCATGCAGAATGGCCTCCTCATTAGAGACTCCTTCTCGACATGCTCATCAAGCCCCCTAACTACTCCTTTCAGAAGTATTGTACCCTCATCTTATCTTAAACTTCATCCCCATTCCTCTTCTCACTGGCATGAACTGGGAGAGGAACAAGAGAAAGATTCCACTTTTTCCTATTCTCCCTGCGTGATTTTAGAATCTCCCCACATGTTCTCCTTAAATCTCGCATGACTCCCAATTAAATAACTAAACAAATAGTTAATCCTAAATTTAAGGAACTTAATCTTAACTAGGAAAATGGGTTGTCACATCCTTCTCCCCTTGATAATGCAACAGCTCGATGCATAATTCAAAATTTGCAATCATATTCAAAGAAAAATCAAGAAATTTATAATTGACATGATTAATAATCTTTCATTATTCAAATGATCGAGGTAACGCAGGTATACACTTTTAGATTGTAGCATAAAATCAACAAGATTTAATTTCATTCGCTTACATAAAATCAATTTTTTTATGGTTATGCATTCTAGAATGTACACACACCAAAAAAAAAACATATTTGGAGAAAAAATAGGCACACTTGTATCATTTTAGGAACATTTTCTGTGAGTTTATGAATTCTATTACTACCCTTTAGTTCTACAAGGTTAGAGTTACCTCTCTTCGACAATATTCCCCCTCTATTATAATGTGTCATTCCATCTGTGATACATAGGAACAACATCAAAGCATCAGTCCATGTCTCTCTCATAATCAAAATTGAAAATATAACATTCTCATAACTCAATACTTTTAGAAATAACTTACATGATACTCTTAATTAGAAACAAAAGACCCACATACCTGTGCTTACTATACCTTACTGTGGTATCACAATGAATTGAGCACATTTTTGGTTGTCTTGGATCCATGTTCTTGGCATACTCACAATATTTTTAGCCTAATCATACTGTCAATACTTCAGAAAAGAAAATTTTCAATATTCTATATTCAAGAGAAAAGAGTCATTTGAAGATTGCAAAATTTCAACTAAAATATTCTTTGAATCACAATTTGATCACAAGTAAATCACTCATACATACCTTCTAACATGTGGTACTTACTAAATGAGAAAGTCATCTGTCCATTTCACAATCACCTGTAAAGGTTAGAGGATCCATTTTTCCATTTATGTGACGTACCCTAATACCCATCTCATCACAACAATATTTTAAAAGAAAATTTTAACTCATTTCATCATAGCATTTATATTTCATCTCTAAAACAATATAATTCCTACAAGTCTTACATTTTATTACAAATAAGCATTCACATTTTCATCTATGTACTGCAAGGGTGCTTCATCTAAGCATAAGCGTCCTAATAAATCATGATAATTCATCACTGTATAAAATAAACACATCAATTTATGTTACACACCTATAACCATGCATCTAAAAACATAACCATAAAGATCATTCTAGAAATAAGATACTTAAGTGCAATAAGACATATCTCCTTTTATAAGTCCCTGTCTCCTATGCCATTAGACAGTCAGTCATCCATTTGCAAATCTCAAGATGGGAATGTGGCTTGGATGCTTGTCCATTCTATCCACAAAGCTTTACAATTTCTTTGGATTCTACCTACTCGCAGAATTCCCATCCCTACAATGCCCAGCAAATAAAAGGCAAGGGGTATCTGGTGCAGCCATGAAACTAACTAATTTCCACATATGTCTAAGTACAACTAAGCATGGATGTGGTAGGGAGATGGAACATGGGCAGCATATTTATGAAAACATATGCAAACAAGCTTTGGCCAAAGCATCTTTTATCATCAAGAATGAAAATTGGTAGGTATAGAAACATACCTTTCTACCCTTCCTTGTTTACTTCTTCCACATTAGCACCCTCACTAGAAGGTAATCTTTCCAATACACATACATAGTACAAAAATGATACAAGCATAAGT
This sequence comes from Chamaecyparis obtusa, assembly GCA_027943335.1. Lineage (NCBI taxonomy): Eukaryota > Viridiplantae > Streptophyta > Pinopsida > Cupressales > Cupressaceae > Chamaecyparis > Chamaecyparis obtusa. The sequence goes on from BSBK01001723.1 coordinate 1,477,353, forward strand.
ATAGCATTTATTTATTTCCATTTACTATTGTGTTAACAAAAACATAAAAGTCACACAACAAATCAACTAGTCTTATGAATTATGCCTTTCATCATGAGAAATCATAATACATCATAAGTAGTCATGTAAGAATAAAGTGTTGACTATTCCTTCAAAATACCAATAGTACTTCATAACCAAATAATTTTATTCCATTTCCATAAAAATATGTCGACCTACTTGTCGATCATCAAATGCATCAACTAGTACATCTATTTCAATCACCTCAAAATAATTGCTTTGAAGGTCTCAAATATAATCAGCCAAGTGGTAGTAATATCTTATCAAAGTCAAAAATATATATTTTCCATGGATTCCATCATTCCATGAATATCCATGCAATGCTCCTCATAGCATCAAAACTCACATCCAAGAATATCAATCAATGTTAATTATTTCATAAAATACATTTCTAATATACACAACCCTTTGCATGTCAATTTAGTTTGATCATTTCATAATAGTTGAAACATATTTCAAGTAACATATGAATGCAAGGTGAGGACTAGTATGTCCTTCGCAATCTAATCCCTTTTACAATCTATCAATGTTGTACGTTGAACATGATAGATGACATCACTTCACATCACATGACTAGCAATATAAAACACAAAATTCTAGCCACCACAAGATCATAAAAAATCACAATTTTCAAAGTTCACAAATTTTAATTTAAAACCTCAAGGATTACGTAAGAATAATAAAAAAGAATTAAGAGCGAAAAAAATCTCAATTGATTGAAAAACTCAAATTGGTGGCTAAATGGTAACAAGAGAACTTTAAATTTCAATCTAGTCCTTCACCACTTTCAAAGTTCAAAATAAAACATCAATTGAAACCAAAACACATTTACAGAGTGACTAACACTATCCACAATGAGGGAGTAGAAGGTACATGTCACCTTTCATCCAAGGTATGCTAAAGAACATGACCATACTTCTAGAACATAAATCTCAAAGATTACATCATCATGTAGTAACACATTCAATTGGTTAGTACAACATTCCATTTTTTGAAATCTCATACCATGCAAGGTAAGACATATAAATATATTTTCTCAATTTTTCTATGAATTTCTATTTCATATATAAAATGTTGAATTCATCTTCCCAAATAATTTCATAAGGTTCTAGTATTAAAATCCTTTCATAACACTTGCAAATATGTACATGACAATAATACATGTTTGCATCATTTATCACAAGACAAGTCCTAAATTATGCCAAGCTCTCATACCTTTATTTCATAACCATCATTATTTAACTACACAATAACTCATAAAATTTTACCTTCTTTCTTTTCTATAGTAATGTAGAGAAATAGGCATTAATTTTTTTTAAGTGTATCCCACACACAATGTACCTCATAATTTTTCACATATTCTAACATTTTGCAATATAAAACAAGAATCAATCACACCACTTAATGGTAGATAGTTTTCAATCTCACATAACTATTTCAAACTTTCATAGTTTCAAGAGAAACTAGGGACATTCAGAAAATTTCACACACGTGATAAGAAGTATTATCCCTCAAGTACCTATTTCCCACTTTTATAACACAAAAAGGAACATACTATCCTTTCCTATCAAAATTGACTGTAACTAGAAGACACTCTAGTCAACCTAGGGTCTACATTTATATTTATAGACTAAGAATTAGTCGATCCATAGTTTGTATAACTAAGGGTCGCTACTTAAGAATAGTGAAGTCAAGGCCCTAGTGTGGAACCCAGAGCTCTGATACAATATATGTAAAGACTGAACTTCCAACATGAATGCCACATCAGAAAAAACTTAAAATAGTCTAAGGAGTCGGTCAACAAGTCAAAGGTTGAATGCATAATTTGACAAGATACCAATAGATTCTAGGCTATAATATAAGAATAAAAGAAGTAAAATTATGACCATAATTGTCAAAAAGATATAGCATACCTATGTCCAATGGTAAGCGTAATTTCAACCATCTATTGAATGTCCTAATAAAATCACAATATTAGATGTCACATCAAATACAAGCACTTGTACAAACTATCATGTTAGAAATAACAACCCAAGAGATTTTCGACTAATCGTTGAATCACATCAATAAAAGATAAAAAGTAGATCAATTATTATCCTCCATTTGTAATGATAAAGATAAACATCAAAGGTAAAAAATACCACCATGTTGAATACTAGAAGTGTCTAGCACTATAAGGGAAATTCCTTCCTGAAAGAAGCTAAGACCACATGTTACACATATCAACAAGGGCAATAATATTGTGGGAGTGTGTTTCCACCCTACCACGAAGCATTAACACTTCCCTTGAGTCCTTCTTGACATGAAGGATACCCAGCATAGCTAGAAGTAATCTAACAAAATAAAACTAATGAGTAATGGAATTGTGCAAATTAAGATACATACTTCCAATGCTATCAAAAGACATCATATATTACTCAAGCATGATTATGCAATATGGTATTAACAATATCCTTTTTCCAAAAATAAGAAACATTCAAGTTCTCAATTCCAACTCACTTAGAACAGTCAAATATATCTCAAGAAATTAAACTATGCATTTAATTTTATAGTAAGGAATTTTCCAAATATCACAAAGAATCATATTTTCCTATGTCTTGAATGCATACCAAAAAAAATAAAGGGAAAAAAAATAAATTTGATAGTCGCAATTCTTTTATTATTCAAAAGATATCCTTTTTCATCATTTATAGATGTGTTTATAGGTAGGGTTGTGTTCACATAATATTCTCATACAGGTTAGTGATGTATTTCAAATAAAAACTAATGGTACATCTTCAAAGACATTGATTGCCTATATAAGCACTAAACTATGCATTAATTTCATTATAAGTTATCTTTCCAATCAAGTATATATTCGAAAGTTTATTCTAATATGATCCATTTGATTCCCCTACTTCTCAACTAGATTTGTAACATTTCATCATTTCTGAGATTTATTCTTTTGAATTAAATTCCCAATTAAACTATATCTAATAATCCCTTAGTTGTATTTTGGAAATTCTTTTTACCAAGGAGAGAATATATCACTACAATCTAGTCTAGTCATTGAGTAATTCACATACCCTATCTAACTGTGAAAGGCGACGAGTTCCACATTCACTTAGATTATAAAGATTGGGTTCTTACCCTATTTTCACCTTATAGGTAACTACAAAAGGTCCAAGTAGGACTCAATAATAACATCATTCCTAGATTTGCATCACCAGTTTCTACATTTCCATCATAGCCACAATCACAGATATTAATCAAATTGATTCCCAAGATTAAAAAAAATCCGGAAGACATGGTAATAAAATTAGTCTATAATTCAAAATTTAGGTGAAAATACTAATGGTATAGGAAGTACACTTGTATCCTATCACAATTTAAATGATTAGAACAACGAACTTGATTCACAGACTTTTCAATCATAATTTTTGAAAAAAGATGATCATCAGACAGGTTATTTGGTATATTGTCATTTCTTTACTAACTGAGTTTCCAACAATGATGACTAATATTTATTCCAAAAGTTTATTTCAAATTCCTTCCCAACTACAGTGTTTAACTAGATAATATAAAGAAAAATATTTTTTTTTCTATAGGAGAAATAGTTTAATCATTTCGATTGTGACAATCATGATTTTTATCAGTATTATACAAATGCAAAGAACAAGTTTTATAATTTAAAAGAAAACCAAGTTGTTCACCCCAATAGTTGTTGAAAAGAAAAATGATTCATAAGGTTGGTAGCATATAAGATGTGTCTGGCTCTAGTATGATGCAAATAAAATGTCTAAGATCAGAATTGGCACTACGAAAATGGGCTCACCCTCTACCAATCTTTTTCCAACTTTCTTAAACGTTTCTTTCAAAAAATTCAAATCCTTTGTTTCCTTCGGCTATCAGCATATATTAAACTTCTATACTACTCCTCTTTGCTTCGTGTGTGATCCCTCTTTCAACTGTCATCCTCCTTTTAAACCCCTAACACTGTGTGTTATTTCCATCCTTCCCCTATTGAGTGCCTTACCTTCTTCCTTAAATCTGCTGCAGAATAGCCTCCTCATCAGAGACTGCTTCTTGGCGTGCTAATCAAGCCCCCTAACTACTCCTCCTTTCTGACGCATTGTCCCTTGGTCTTATCTTAAACTTCATCCTCCTTCCTCTTCTCATTGGTGTGAGCTGGGAGAGGAACAAGAGAAAGACTTCACTTTTTCCTATTCTCCTTGCATGATTTCAGAATCTCCCCACACGTTCTCCTTAACTCCCGCCTGACTCCCAATCAAATAACTAAACAATTAGTTAATCCTAAATTTAAGGAACTTACTCTTGACTGAGCAAATAGGTTGTGACACATTCAAAATCTCAAATGAAGTAGGCATGTGTATGGGTATAATAAATAATAGGACTGGTGCTAAGGAATGTGTGGAAGTGGAGTCAAACAAGGTGCAAGGAATGTGCCAACTCTGGTTTAAAATCATGTCATTTATATACTCATTATTGCATAAAAGATAAACCAAATAAAGTGAGTCTATAACTAGTGATAAAAGTATAAATCATACACTTTTCATCATTACATTTCACCCTAGATTAACATGTAAATGAACTATTATAAAAAAATTATGTCAAAGTAAAGAAAAATCCAACATGAATGTAAATTAATTCACTCATAAAATAATATCCAAGTAAGAATATATATCTTTGACACATTCTCTTTGCAATGAGAACTCCCCAAAAATTACAAAATCAAATAGAATATAATGAATTCACCATCATAAAAAAAATCAAATTATAGGCACTAGTAAAATGAATATGTCGTACATATTCATGGCAAGTTATTTTGCCAGCTTAAAAGTATGTGAAAACAAATTATACTAAAAAAATACGCTAGAAAAAATTATAGGTTACCGACTAAAAAGTATCTGCCAGTTATACTCAACAATTGATTTTCTGTCCATTTGACTTTCAACATTCTCTCGCATAAACAGCGAAGTATTGCAATCTGAACTTATGGTGGTATGTATGAACTTTAGTTTTTGACCAATCAAGCCAATAAATTCTTCTCCATGCAACACATAAGTATAAATTTTTGCAGAAGTGAGACAAAACACAGAACAGTGTGCACACGCAAATTAATCCATTCACATTTGGCATGAAGACAACAACAAAGGATTTGAAATATCCTTAAATGGATCATTGCAACCATGCTCTAAATTTTAAATATGGTGTACATGGAAGTTATCAAACCACTATAAACATAGGTATGAAATAATATAAATGCTATAATGTGTCCCCTCCATCCGGATACTTACAAAGGATTTCATGAATAATATAAGAAGAGAAATAATGTCATGTAAAGTATAAGAATCATGAATCATGTGTGTCTAAATAGAATTATAAAACAAACAAGTAGTAAAACAATGAAGGATAAGCATCTAAGCAAATAGATTAGAAAACATAACTCCCCCGATGTTGCCTCAAAACTAGGATAATGATAAAATAATAAATACATATTAGTTGCATGTTGACATAAATCAATGTTACGTGTTATCATGATAACTATTGATAAAATATGTTTAAGTGTAAGATGTAAACATGATAAAGATAGAAGTAAATGATCACGTGGTAACCATAACATCGGAAAATAAATAAGCATACAATAGAACATTTGATTATTGTTAGACAAGATCATGAAGGCATATATATCTTATAATATAAGGATATAGTCATGACATGTTAAAATAAAAAAATACGAGACAAAGGATAATCGTGAAAGTATAAGAAATGAATAAACATAAAAGGAATGTTTGAAGTAGGAGAAAAAACATGAAAAACATGAATCATAATAATAGATATTTTCAAGAATAACATGCATTGCATTGTGAGAATCCAATGTATGGAAAGTACAACACAATGTGTAATGCCCCACTAAAGAATCCTCAGAATAGAGGACAAAACTTACACGAAAACATACATAATAACTATTTTTTATCGATTACATATGAACTTACATAACTCAACATCACCTACACATATCAAGAAGATAAGCAATAGTGTAACGCCCTGCCAGGGAACCCAAGAGGACAAGACATAAAACATCTAAAGATACAAGTAATTTTTTTTTTCTAGAATAATACTCATCATTACTTCATATTTCTAGAACATAATTATGCACTAGTTTATAAACTTGAAGAAAGATATAATTAACCTAAGTCCTTACAGGCTCCCTAATGTTGCTACTTAACCTATTTACATTCATAAGATATTCATTGGATTACAAGCTTTATTGGTCTATGTTCATTTTAATGCACCAACGTAAATGTTCCTAAATTGTTTCTTTCATTAAACATAAGTCAACCATCAAACATAATTATTCCTCTTATCAATTCATGTTGATTTCATTAACATCTACTATCCTTTATATCACTTCCTTTAATGATTTAGGTAAGAGATTTATAATCATTAATGTACAGGCATTAACCTAGGTACTTCATTAATCCATACTCGTCTTTAATGCACTAAGTAAACATAAACCAACTATTGGATATTAAAATCAAGTTACTAACTTATTTTATTGATTCGTGAATATTCATTATTTATAATTCCAATTACTAATATATCATTTCACAATAATTACCTTTGAATCTTCCATTAGGAGATAATAAGTGTACACACTCAAGTAGTGCACTTCTCTAAGTCATTACATCCAAGGGAATCCATGAAAGGGAAACCTTAGAAAGCGACCTAGAGCTCTCTATCTATGGAGTTGCAAGATTATTTTAAGTTCGCTCTCAGCTAGAGCTATTAAGCTAATGACCTTTCTAGTCAACCACACAATGAGAGATTCAAATGAAGACAAAGGCAAGAATGCCAATATCCTCAAGAATCACTATGAAATGCAATGCAACGCTATACTATGAATGAAAGTGCAAACTAAGCTATGGAAATTAAAGTACAAACTAAACTATGAAAGGAAAGATGGAAGGATTACAAAGCCTTCCTAATTAAGCTAGATGAAGTAATCTAAAGCATAAAGGAAATCTATACTATGATTGCCATGATAATGAAACTAGAGTGCAAGAAATGAGACTAGAACAGTATGTAGATGCAAAAGCCAAGAATGCTCCAAATCTTCAAAAGCTCCAAAGTGACCTAAAAAACCTGCAGCATAACATTAGTATTCAAAAAATGGATATGAAAATGAGGAAAAGAGCTCTTCTTTTATAGGAAATGAGGATCAACGAACGATGGAGATTAAGAGGCAAAAGATCTAATCAAGGGTGGGGCTTGAAGAGGGATCAATCCATGTGCATAAATATCTTCCAATGAGAAAATAAGAGTTGACTTTTGTGTCCATATAAGACAAAAAGTATTTTTCTTCTTTTATAAAATAAGAATAATGTTTTATTTGTGCAACTTAGGATAAGAGGAAAAGTGGGGGCTTTTTATTTATTAAAAGGGGAGAAAATATTCCTTTTAAATAAATAAAGACTTTAGGATAAAATGGTTAGCCCAAGGAAAATAATTGAAAATGATAGAAAAATATTTGATCAAGGAAATTGATATAATTGATAAAATGTTGAATTTTGAAAATATTGATTCAGGGATTTGATAAATTGTTGAATGGGGGCCCAAAGTCTAGGTGACCATTTTAGGGTGCATACAATAACTAATTTACTAGGTACTTTAATACATAACGATATCTAAGTCCATTTCCATAATAATCCTCCATTATGCAATTAAGTACGTACCATAGGATGAGGATGATAATGTGATATTGAGCACTAAAGGTGGATCTCACACCTAAAGTGGAATTTCTCCTACACCATGTGCTTAAATTAGGTGAAAACTCCTAGGTTTCTCAAAGACAAACTATGATGCAATGCATTATCCTAAGTAAGATTAAGTAAAGTGTAATTAGGAATATTTAATTATATCAACACCCCCCCTTAATTTCAACTTAGGGGAATGCACTTAAACTCACAATGCAAGATGGGTCTCAGCTACTAGGCCATGTTAGGTACCCATGTACAATATGCAATGCAATAGATGAAATGCAAACTCTCATAAAGCAAAGAAAGAGGGAAAACCTAATGGTAAAAACCCTCTCCCAAAAAGAGAGAAGAAAACACAAGATGCATGGATGGATGGAGTACTCAAGACTATCCAAGAACTACATACAACATGTATATACAAATAATTATCCCCCAATAAGAAGGATAGTTGGAGACATGATATCCCCCCCATAATGAAGAAGCTCAAATATTGATGAAGAGTACCTGAAAATAAAAGATTAACCAATGCCTGCAAGAAACATGTCTCCCCTTAGGAAGAAATAAATGTACATCAAATGATGAAGAAGCCAATCCATGTGCAAATGGAAGGAGGAAGAAGATGAAGGTCTCCATGTATGCATCTTTGAACACTCAATAGGTATCTCCAAGCTCAAAGAATTTATCACATCATATGACAAACTAAGTGAAGGAGAAGAATCATGAATACCAATCTCCAAAGAAGGTGAAGAAGTATCTCCAACTACGATGCTATCATCAAAGAGAAGAGAAACCCCCTCATCTATGTCTCTAAAATCTGCATTATGAGAATCAACAACAAATGCATAAAAGGCATCCAAGTAGTCATTACATTATGCAAGATCTGAAGCACTACTATCATCATGTTGAATAGTAGAGCCCATGTCTGAAGTAGGAGATGGAGGAGTAGGAAGCTCAACACTTGTCTCTACAAAAAATTGATTCAAGTGTCCAAAGTTCTCCTCACATACATAATTCACCCTTGGTAAAGGGGTGTGTACATCATGAATATCATCACCATCATCAACAAAATGTGAAAAAGAATACAAGTGTGATGTATGATCAACAACTCTCATAGCTATGACATCTCTAGTTTCCATGTCCCTAATGTAGACAAAATCAAGAGTGAACTCAAAAAATTTACCTTGTGTCCCATGAGTAATTTGGTAAATAGAAAGGAGATTAGTGGTCAAGGATGGTACACAAAGAACATCATTAAATGTCCCCTCTCCCATAGGAATAGAACCTTTTCCACAAACACTCATGTATGTGTTTTTACCCATCAATATATTAGGATAATTTCAAGGCTCAATAGAAGAAAACATATCCATAGAAGATGTCATGTTATGTGATGCACTTGAATCAAGAAGTCATTTACCTTGCTCAGGATGTGTGCAAACCAAAAGTTCTTGTCCTTTACCTTTATCCTTGGATGATGATGGAGATGTAGAAGCTGCCAAATATGTAGAAGGAGTAGACACTAATAAGGCTAACTTAATATTGTTCTTTTGAAGAATTTGAGTGATCTTGTCAATCTTCTTGTGAAAACATTTATGCTCATCATGTCCTAGCTTTTTATAATATGCACATTTTTCCCTCTTTCTTCTAGATGATTCCTCTTTTTAAGAGGACTTGGATTCAGAAGTAGTTTGTGAAGGAGAATCATTACCTTTTTCATGAGGCTTAGGGGTAAGAGTTTGGAGTTGGGGGCCAATTCCGCGGAAGTCCACGGGGGTAGAAAATTTGGAATACAAAATGGGCACCTGATTTTTACAAATTGGGTGCTCATTTAGGTTCGAGAGTCCGATGCACTTTAAAAAAGAGGGCACCCATTTAAAAATCGGGTGCCCATTTAGGATCGGGCACCCAAAGCAAAATGGGTGCTCAATTTGTTCAAAACGGGCACCCAATTTGAACAAATTGGGAGCTTGTTTTGGAAATCTATTTATTTATTTTTTAAACTGAATTCTTGTCATTTTCATCTTCAAGAAAAATGGGATCATGTTTAGTACAGCTCGGGTGCCCAGTTAGCTTCCCTTGTCAACCCCATCTGCCATTTTTTTCGTGTTCCAAGTACGTACTATTCTTTTTTATTATTTTTTTATGATTTTTGTCATTAAAAATTATAGTTTCAAGTTATTTTTAATTTAAAAACATAGTTTAATGTTATTTTCAAAATTATTGTATAAATTTAATTATATTCTATCTTTCAAGTAGTTCTTTTTTATTTCAATTTACTTTGTAAATTATCGTACTAAACTAGAAAACTAGTAAACTTTAGGTATACAAAATTACATTACAAAACCCTACGTAGAAAACCAAAACCCTAGTTAATAAAACAAAAACGTAAACCTAGATACAAAATTAAATTACGAAACCCTAAACTTAGAAAATCAAAATACAAATTTAGAAAACCAAAACATAAATTTAGAAACTCTCTCTCTCTCTCTCTCCTCTTTCTCTCTCCTCTCTCCTCTATCTCCCCCTCTTTATCTCTCTCCTCTCTCTCTCCTCTTCCTCTCTCTCTCTCTCCTCTCTCTCTCCCTCTCTCCTCTTTCTCTCTCCTCTCTACGTACTATTTTTTTTATTATTTTAGAAAACCAAAACTTAGAAAATCAAAATATAAATTTAGAAAACCAAAACATAAATTTAGAAACACTCTCTCTCTCTCTCTCTCCTCTCTCTCTCCTCTCTCTCTCCTCTCTCTCTCTTCTCTCTCTCTTCTCTCTTTCTGTCTTAAGTTTTAATTATTTAAGTCATTCAATTTGTAAGGTAAAATATATTTTACAGTATGTTAATTGTAAATTATCATATTTTTATATGTATGCAAATTGGCAATATGGATGATTTTCACATTGATGAGCTTATAGGTCAGCATGCACCACCACCACCTCCTCCACCTCCCCCTACCCCTCACCCTCCACCTCCACCTCCACCTCCACCTAGAGAGCTAAGAGATAATATTAGGAGAAATGTAGAGGCGATCATGAGAGATATAAACATTATTAGGAATGAGCCCCATCCGTTTGTCCAGCTACTACACCTTGCAGATAGCATGCAAGGCATAGTAGATTCCATATAGACATTAGACTACAAGATTGATATTTTTGAGTCATGGAGGGAGATTATGTGTGTATATTATGCTGATGGCCTCTCTTATAAAGAGGTTAATAAGTTAAAAATTACAAAAAATGATTTAGCACGCTATTTTTTGAACCCTACAATGGGTGAGCAGATACTTGGCAAGAAGCCATGTATTTCGATTAGATGGTGTAGAAACCGTGGCATAGCAGAGCATTTTTGGGAGTGGTGGTGGATGGTATTTGACCATCCACCACATGCTAATCATGAGGTCCCACTTTATTTTTTAAAGAAATTGTGGGCTGAGTTTGAATTGGGTAAGAAACCCAATTATTTTGACATGAGAGCATTTCGGGGGCTTGGTCGAGGCATGCCACAGGATAGGCCAGGGGCCAAATTGAGTGACAAAACTAGAAATCATGTGCGCAATGAGCCTCTTGTTCCTCTTCTGTCTCCTCTACTTCCTGCACCTGTCCATCATCGAGCAGTGCAGTCATCTCTTGGTTCTTTGAGTTCCCTTACGGGAAATTTGTTACAGCACATGACCGAGGTGAGGACTACCGCCAACATAGAACATGTTTTCCTGAGTTTTGGGGGTATATGTAGGGGTCCCCACTCTAATCCTGATGCTGCCCATGCTGCCCATGGTGGATATGGTGATGATGCTGGTGGCGCACATGGTGGATATGCCAATGATGATGATGGCACGCATGGTGATGGTGCACATGGTGGATATGTCAATGATGATGATGGTGCACATGGTGATGCCGGAGATGATATCTCATCATATCTTGATTTACTCAATGCAGATGATGATCATCCCGCACAAGTAAATTTAATTATAATTTAAATATAGTGCAATATTAAATTTCTTATTTATACAATTATGAGCCATAACATGTGGATTTTTTTGTGAACAGAGGATGGTTGACCCTCCATCATTCATTAGCCATCATCATATGATGTCGACACCTCAACATATCGATGCTCCATTTATGGTATGCACTTTGATTGTGATACATTTAAAATTTAAACAAAATAAACTTTAATTGATAATGTGTTTGACATTTTTTTGTGATTGTCTAGGGTCTCTCATGTACCACTGAGATTGGTAGTTCATTCTCTGCCCCAACAGTCACCGAGAGTCAGCCGCATATACCTATAGTATGTTTTTCATTTATTTATTTTAAGCATGTTTATATCTTACTAATTTATGCACAACTTTGATTCGCACTTATTTTTTTGCAATTGTAAGCTTTTGGATTGTCTCATGTTCCACAATCACATTTACGTCTTGACTCATCGGTGAAATTAGCTATGTGTCACACATAGATAATGTACATGTTTTTATTCCATAAATTTGTATATTCAAGTCATATATACTTTATAATTTATGTATATGTACTATAAGTTTGATTCATGCTTTATATATGTTGTTCAGTTCAACACCACCATGAGTCTTGGCATGGCTTCAGGATTAAGCCAAATGTAGCCATTGACACTATCTTTTGAGGTAATGATTAAAAATAATTTTTCAATGTCCATTGTGTATCCAGATCTTTTACACCTAATTATTAAAAATTTGTACTTTAAATATTTTTACAAGAGTTGGTTGCATCCACTTTTCATGTACCTGAGGATGAGGGTACTCAAGACCAGATAGAGCAAGATGAGGGTACTACTCAGAACCATACAGAGCAAGCTAAGGGTACTATTGAGGACCATACAAAGCATGTTGATGCATCACAACCCTCTTCACGTGGAATGAAGAGGACTACAGCTCAACTAGATGAGTAGAGTTATATTATGATGACTATTTAGACTTGTTTTATATAATTTTGACTATTTGGACTTGTGTTATGATGACTTATTGTCATATTATTTGGACTTGTTTTATATTATGATGACTATTTGAACTTATGTTGTTACTTGAACTTGTTTTTACAGTGGGACTTTGTTTTGTGATTGTATGTATATATCATGAGTTGATATGATGGACATTATGATACATGTAAATTATTTCAAGACTTGTTATGTTATTTATCTTAATCATGAGTTGTTATATATATATATATATATATATATATATATATATATATATATATATATATATATATATATATATATATATATATATATATATATATGAGCTTATGGAAAAGAACTCATTTTTAATATCAATTACAAAATTAAATTTATCAATATATCTTAAAAAAACCATATATCTAATAATGAGATCTATTAATTCATGTGTAATTGAGAAGAAAAATATCTAGATACATTATAAGTAATATGAACACTTTCATTAACTATAAAAAAAACCATCTATCTAACAATGAGATCTATTAATACATGTTATTGACAAGAACAAGATGGATGAGTACAAAGTTTAATATTTAGAACAAAATTAGGTGAATACAAAGTTATGAATTTAATTTAAATATTTAAAATAAAATCTGATGAATAAAAGTGAGTTCATGTGAACTTAAATTACAAAGCCAAAATTGTACGAACACAAGAGTGCATTGTACTACATAAATAGTGTTAGAAATAGGGAATACTGAGGGGGGGGTGGTGAATCAGTATTCTACAAACTTTAAATTTTTCCCAATTATGGATATAACAAATTATCTTAACACATGCATAAAATAAGAAGCTAAACAACATGCATAGCAATAAAACTAAAGAACTCATAACACATTATTTGTTCTCAAGGAAACCCTAGCCAAGGGAAAACCCCAATGGGGATGGTACCCACAAAGATCCACTAATCAAAAGTATCCTGTTAAGGATGTTGACCCTATTAGGAGTCTATTACATGCATATAGTGTCTTAGTCCTGATTAAGGGACTATAGTCCTTGTTAGAAGCCTCAACCATGTTAGGAGTTGGCAGTACAAAATGTGATTACCAGATGAGCCCACTGCCCAAAAAAGTAATATACAATATTTACTGATTACAAAAGTAGGTCAAGGTACATAACCTTATACTACTTGCATCAGTATCTCTTTGCTGCTCTTCACTATCGCTATTACATACATTCGTTACTTCCTTTTTGCAATTACATCTTTACATATCTTTATACAAGTTATTAAGATTAATAAATTTCTAGTCGGCTATCATATTACAAAATATCTTTATCCAAGGGTTAACATCTAGGATGTCATCCCTTTATATTGTTAAGTCATTATTTTGATAAAAAAAATAATCCCTTAACTCTTTGTCTATTCTGTCTTCATATTCTGTCCTGTCGGCTTAACACTGTCTTTAGTAAAAATATCATAACTTCTTCTGTACATGTTGTACTGACTTGTGCTCTGAGGTGACTCTTCAATAGTCACCATAGAGTCTATGTTCAAGTGTGCAAGCACTGAACTTACTCCAATCAACATCACAAACAAAAATTGTCATCAGGTTCACTGGTAAAAACACACTGTCTCATACTTAGACAATTTGCATTGCGCTCTGACATACTAGCTCTCTAACCTGTGTGATCTTCATGTAGATCATATGTTGCCATAATGACAACATCTATGTAACCAACTCAACCAAATTTCCAACAAATAGTTCATGTCTATGTTCTTCTAGACATCCTACATCTTAAAAATAAACATGTTGAAATGTTAGAATTTATAAAAGTTCATTTAAAGTTCATTTAAATTTAAATTTTGAATCTATATCTCTAAATTATAAATTATGACACTTCAAAGAAGACATGTAGAAAACATATAAAAATATGACAATTGAACAAAAACTTACATGTATAAATTTGATTCAACCTAATGTACCATCAACATCCTCTCTTTTCTGCAATGCGTCTATAATAGTTCATGTCTAGATGTTCTTCCAGACATCCTACATCATTAAAATAAACATGTTGAAATGTTAGAATTTATAAAAGTTCATTTAAAGTTAATTTTAATTGAAATTTCAAATCTATATCTATAAATTATAAATTATGACACTTCAAAGAAGACGTGTAGAAAATGTATATAAAAATATGACAATTGAACAAAAACTTACATGTATAAATTTGATTCAACCTAATGTACCATCAGCATCCTCTCTTTTCTGCAATTCATCTATAATAGTTCATGTCTAGATGTTCTTCCAAACATCCTGCATCATAAAAATAAACATGTTGAAATGTTATAATTTATACAAGTTCATTTAAAGTTAATTTAAATTTAAATTTCAAATCTATATCTCTAAATTATAAATTATGACACTTCAAAGAAGACATGTAGAAAACATATAAAAATATGACAATTGAACAAAAACTTACATGTATAAATTTGATTCAACCTAATGTACCATTAGCATCCTCTCTTTTCTTCAATGCGTCTATGATTTCCTCATGCTCTTCCATTGAAAGTGTCCATAATATTTTATTAGCAGGTCTCCCTTTATATCTTTCCAAATTGATATTTGTTGCCACTACCAAATGGGAATAGTGCATAATCTTCTTTTCTGATTGGTAGTCTTCAAAAGCTGGTAAACCATTCCTTCTTGTTAGGTATTTGCATAGCCATGTACCAACTACCATAATAGACCCAATTGGATACTGAAAATTATCATCATCTACTTGATGACATATCAACTTTTTCTTAGGTTCTACACATCAAGCTAGCCAATACTCTGTCTGCACTTCATTATCCTCAGGTGCAACAACAGCATACACATGTCCTGCAAAATAAAATTAAGTACATGCACTATAAATAAAACTTATTTCAATGTTTATAATTCAAATTTATATAATCATAAATTCTATGACTAACAAATACATAAGTAATATATAATTTAAAGTTTTACAATAAATTGCATTAAATTACTAGGTTGTATGAGGTATGAAACACGATCATAATCTTCTGATGCAAATGCATGATCCAGGTCTTCATTTATTATATCATCTTCATCTTGTCTCTCACTAGGTGTTAAAGATTTTTGTTGCCATTCTTCAACCCATTTTGTATTCTTGCATTCTTCCCATTCACCTGCAACACAAAATTGACAAAAACATGCAAGCTCCCTAGTCCATATAGTCCAAGTGTTAGAATTAGAACTCCTAAATGAATGCCATTTAACCGATCCACTGATTGTATTACAATCATATCTTGAAATGATATTCTTCTCTTCAACTAGCCAAAAAAAATATCTAATTGTAGAGTTTTGACTTGATCCTGTAGACAAACTATTTTTACACCATTCAGCAATTGCACGTGCATCTTTAAATTTTGATTTTTCCTCAAAATTGAGTTGCTCTCTACAAAGGGCTCTCTTAACACATGCACCGGCACCATAATGTTCTCCCTTCCCATGTCCAGCCTCAAAAAAACTCCAGATATGTTGGATATTTATTTTCTTGTGCATCCTACTCAACCAATAAAACATTCTAGCATTCTTGAATTGCCCTATGCAATTATCTGACCATATTAGATGTTGTGTTATATGAATTTCTCTCTCCCTTAAATTTTCATAAAAGGTATTAAAGCAATACTAGACAAACTCTGATGAGTTTAACTTATTATCACTCATATAGAAATGGTACTCTCTCAATAGTTTATGATCCTCTTCTACACTATCAAGTGCATGTCTATAGACAATATGAACAAAAATTGTTAATTGCACTGAATTATAATATTGTCGTTAGATCTCGTCTTGTGGTGCAAGCGTGTAGTTCTCTACAAAGTCAACAATTGATAGTATACTACCAATTGGAAATGTATTCTTGCATATGAGAAATTGTCCATCAAGCCATCTAGAATTGTGAGAGTGTTTCACATATTTAGGTACAACCTTACTCTTGAATTCATTCATAAAAGAATTAAAACTAAGTTTTTCAGTTATTAGGTTGCACCGTTTTCCAATTTTTCCATCCTTCAATGGATACTCAACAATTTTAAATCTTTGTACATCAACTAATTATTGTCCAAAATCAAATGAAATATTTTCATGGAAACATTCATCTAACAATGTAAGATTGCCACATACATCACATACACCAGAAACACATGCATTCAAAAGATAAAATTGCTCATTAGGTGGGTTACAAAATAAATTTGATATAAACTCCTTTATAGTTTTAGGTGGTATATTTATACCACATTCTTGCAACATTTTATTAGTATGCATAGTAGAATGTATAGATCGAAAAATATCATAATGATAACGAAATTGAACATGATTTTTGCAACAATGGGTGATTCTTTCTTTGTTAATCCTTACATTCCATGGTTTACATTTTTCAAAAGATCTTTGACTAATACTAATAGTTAACACCTTATCATCCACAAATTTTTTATACAATTCTATTTTAGTCATATCTAAAAGGTGTTTTGGATGTGGATCATGAACTTTTGAACTGACTCTTAATTTAAGAACATCTCTGGCATTAGGGGATACTCTTGTATTATCGTGCCAAAATTTTTCAATCAAAGTTTTGACTTCACCAGTAAGTTTCATGTCAAACCTTGGGAGTCTGCCACTGAAGGTCCATAAATGGTTTGCCGGATCACTTTCAAAGTTAACTCTTCTCTTTAAAGCTCTTGTTAAAATTTTATGATTAATATTAAGATATCCACTTATGTTTGAAATCATTCTTTTATCATCAGTAATTTTGTTTACTAAAGCTGTTGTTATTGCTCATCATGCCGCATTACTATCTTTAGAATGAATTTTCTTTCAAATTGTGTCAAAGGCACTAGCAACAGTTGATACAACTTGTTTTAGAGACTCATCCTTATTCTTAGTTTTCACATAAATGCCTAACCTCTTCATCACTTTTCACATTTTAGACATTTTAATTAATTGTAACATTAATTGACATTGAAACCCAAATGTCTTATTATAAAAAAATTGTCTAAACAATCTTCTCGCATGTGTCCTAATCTGTCTCGATGAAACCAAACCATGCAGATTGTCTAGCACATCAATTTTTAATTGAAATTGTTCATTTATTTCATTATCATTCAAATGAGTTTTTTTCTCAATCGATGTTAATATGTCTACATTTACATTGTTGATTTCAATCTGAATTGGTGTTTGATTTTTAGTTTCAATTGGGGTTTGACTTTCAATTCTTTTATCATTATGATTTACATTACTAATTTCTGAAATTTCACGTGCAATTAAATTTGTTAATCTATTTTCAAGAATAAAATTTAAATCATTTCTATTGTAACCTACTTCTAGAAAATCATGAACATCTTTATCAGAATAAGTTGTAACAATTGGATGTGAAGACATACCTGTATCCAATACTGGATTAGAAGATGCACCTGATTTTGCTTCTTCAACCTCTGCATCTATTATGGTGTCTTCATTATCCTCCTCTTCTGAAACAAATGTTGAACTCGATGCTTCAATATTATTCGGGTTTCGAAGTCTTTCTCTTCTTTCTCATTGTCATTTTGCCTCCTCTCTATTTTCTACAATCTCCTTAGGTGTCAGAACCTTTCTTGACCTCTTTCTATGATGGTTTGATCCCAATTTTGCACCAAAATTTGAGTTCAAACAATCTTTTTTGAATGTAAGATACAAAATAAGACAAAAAGAAAAGAATGTTGGCAAAAATATTCTCTTTGTCTATTGTGAATTGATACAAAATAGATTGAAAATTCATCAATCATTAGATCAGGCCCACAGTCTGGTTTTTTTGCTTGCAACGACTCTTTAAGAAATGGGCACCCATTTTTAGTTTCAAAAACTGGGCACCCGTTTCTAGTTTCACAAAACGGGTGCCTGTTTTGTGAACTTAAAAAAATAGGCACCCATTTTGTAAATCTATGAGCATGAACCTTACCTCCTAGCTTGGGTTTTGGTTCAGGATAGGCTTGGTGGGACCAAGCCTATGCTTGACCCTGCAAAAAAATGGCTAAGGCATTACAGAGTAAAATTTTTGCCTTGCCATAATTTTTAGGACAACTTCATGAATAAATTTTTTGATAAAATGAAAACCCATTTTAGCTCTTATTGTGCAGATTATAAAAATATAAATTTTATAGTGATATGATGAATTTTAATATTTATTAAGCCAATGTGGTACCTAAACTTGAAATACCAAGGTTAACTAAAACTTTAATAACTTTTTTAATTTTTTGTTTTATGAAAAATGAGTTATATGTGACCAAACTAAATAGAATTCTTTTCAAATTTAAAAAAAAATTGAAAAAAAAGTGAAGTTATCATCAAATTATGGTGTCCGTACACCAGAGGTTTCAAAAATGTACTTTATAGTCAATTAAAAATTAATTTTAAAAAATATTCAATAAAAAAATAAGATGAAATATTCTGACCAATCTTCAGTGTTTTAGGTACCTTTTCCCAAAAGGATTCCCAAAAATACATTCATTTACTTCAAAAAAGGGCGTTCGTACACGCGTGAGGTGTGGTCCTGAAACAAACATTTTGAAAAAGTGGTTTTTAGACATGCATACTAAAATTCAATTTATACCACATGGGTATTGAAATAAATTACATATTTGAAAACTAGATTCCGAGCACTAAATTTTATATTACAGAAGTTTTTCATGATTCAATTTTTAAGTGCTTCAAATTTGGACATCAATTGAAAGAAATTTTGAAAAATAAAGAAAACACTTCCACTTTTTGGCCAAAAGTGGGACTCAACTTCTTGCAGCCGCCCTTAGAATCATTATGTTGCTTCTTTCCTTTTCCATTAGAAGCCTTTGAAGTGGATTCATTTGCAAGCAATGTATGATGTCTTGAAGACTTCAATTGACCCATGTGTGCTAACTTTTCTTGTTCCCTTGTGAGTTTAGCTACAAATTCATCAAGAGAAGGAAATTTGTATGCACTACCAAGATAATTCATAGTAGCATAAAATGTAGAAACAAAGATTGAATATTCAGGACCTATCTTGGAAAGAATGTAAAATATCAATTGTTCATCCCCTTTAGTAATGCCACAAGTAGAAAGCTCCATTCTAATAGAATTGAACATATAGAAAAAAATCTTGAATATTGTCAAAATCACTAGGATTGAGACCTATGAGCTCATTTTCTAATATGAATTTTCTCATTCTTTCAAGTTTACCAAAGAGTCCCTCTAATATTACCCAAGCATCATGAGGATGTGTGCAACATTCAATATGAAATAGAAAATCATGAGAGATGGATGATATAAGAGAGCCAAGTGCTTTATCCCTTTGATCAAACCATTTTCTCCTTTCGGCAACATCGGCCTGTAACTGGTTCTTGATCCCGCCCAAGAGTCATTCTAAGCAATCCAATACTTAACAAGTGATCAGATAAAGATTATTTTCATTCATGGTAGTTATATGGAGTGAGGATTTTGACCTTTGAAATATCAATAATGCAACCAAATAATGACTAATAAAAATTGATGCAAATTAGAAAACTAAAATCCAAGGATTAACCAAGTGCAAATATAGCCCCAAAATGACCTCTTTTTGAAAGTGATATTTCCACCCCAAATCACTAAAATCTAATTACATATCTGGAAAGTAAATGAAAAATCATGCACTTTCAAAAAAAAAATCACCTCAAAATGTAATCGTATGTGCCCAAACCAAGCCCTAGAAGTTGCAAAAATCAAGAATAGACAAAAAAAGTCATAAAAATATGAAATTTATGATTAATATGGACAAAAAAATGAAAAATTAATCCCACCACTTCAAACTTCAAGAAATTCTACCCCAAATAAAAAGAATGCTCGAAAAAAGGATCGAGATTGAGCAAGATATGGGGGTTTGAACTTAGGTTACAAAACCAAAAACTCCAATGGTGAAGGTAGAAATTTTCAAACCTATGATGACATTAGAAAACTACTATGTTAAATTTGACGGATGTATGAATGTCACCACAAAAAGCCAAACTACCATGTTTGATGGCTGGAGAATTATTAATTTTAAGATACTGTATCGTCCTACAAGGCAAAAAAAATTGTTTTTGCTGATGTGGAAATATGGAATCCTAAATGGATTTTTCGTACGGTTGATGTGGCAATGATGTAACCTAGTGACATGTCCCTGATGACATGGACCTTCCGATGTGTCAGTCGTGTGCTAAGGTGGCAGGAGGTGACATGGCACTTCTGCAACATGTGTGAATTTGATAGGTTCACAAACTGGTGATGTGGTGACATTGGCCATGTAACACGGCTCCACGTGGTGATGTCTATGGTGTTTCAAGACAACACATGGAAGAGGGAAGTTGGGGCCATAGTGGTAGATTAGCAGCCCGGGTGGAGGCAGTGGCAGAGCAGGCTTGGGGATTTAGTCCCACATTGGCGGTGTAACGAGGTTTTGACCCATTTTTATATGCAGCCCGACAATGTTGTATGCAAAGAGCTATGTGGGCTTGGTGATGTCATTGGGTTGATGGGATTCTCCAGTCGTTCATTGTTTGCTCAGTTATGTATGCTCATTGGGGATTAAAATCTCTCCGCTCTGTACAACCTCTGAGATTTGACTAAATAGAACAGTATTCTGATAAAGTAAAATAAGGGTCGTACCAACCCAAATAATTTGCAAAAAATAATAAAACTATGAAAAAGAACCTGCAGAAAAAAAAAATTTAATCAAATTGTACCATGCTTGCACAGATCGGGTTGTACACCTTGATTCGCAATAAAAATTTGCCTTGATTTTGACTTTTGTCGAATATGGGAAAATTTATAGTCAATTTTCATCGAAATAGCCTTCCAGATGCAATGGTGATGTCCAAATTGTAAAATTATACACCCATAATCAGATCAAGCCAAGATTGTGCTTCTTGAGAAGAGGTCTTCACACCTTGATATCTCTAATACTATGTTATATTTTTAGGTGACTCTACAACACCCCCAAAATCGAATGCATGACCAATCTAACTTACACAAGAGATTGGCAAGATAATTGCATTAAGATCATGAAAGAATGACATTATTGATACTAGACTTGATTGAATGATTCAAGCTATCTCTGGTGATGAACCATGGAAAATCCTTGTAAGAAATAATATATCTAGAGCTATTATAAAAAAAGAGGGAAAGCTTGGAAAGGTGTTCCTTTCTATGATATCTTATTAGGGGATTTTGAGGTGAGAGTTTTTGGATATGAGATTTTCAATTCTTTTTCAAAAGTATAGACACAAGTCAAATCATTCTTTTTCCCTAGAAATGCAATAGGGGGGAGTCCCTCCTTTTCAGTCCTGGATAGATCAATTTGGTGGGGTATTTACCTCAATAATAAAACCTTATCTCTCACCCAATGTTGTTCTACTAAAGCTTGGCATAGTAAAGGTCTTTATTGTATCAGAGATCTTGTTGTTGATAACAGATTTTTGTCTTGGAAATAATTGAGTAATAAATATAAGATTCCTATATCTCAGTAAAAAACATACACTCTTATCTCCAAGGCTATTGGAAATTGGTTTCTTGGGAGATGTATAGATTTTTTTCAAAGCATGGGAGTTATTAAATGGAATGATGACACTTTGTTGAGTAACTTTTCTTGCATGAAAATCTATAAACTCTTAAAGAATGAGGAGAGTATTTTTGGTGAAACCAATCAAGCCTGGGGTTTGAATTAGTCAAACAATAAGTGGAACTTTTTCTTTGAGTGGTTTTGGCAATCTCATGTTCAGCCCAAAAAAGCTTTTTTTAAGTGGATTTTTTTGTTGAAAAAGATTGTTGTTGGTTCTTTTGTGGCCCATGGTGTCAAAAAGGTCATACTTTACACTATTTGTAATTGTGTTGAATCCTTTGACCATTTATTTTTTGAGTGTCAATGGGCATACAATATTTAGTGTGTTTTTTTTTGTAATAGTTTTAATTGGAGGAATAGCCCTAGTCTCTCTTGGCATGAAGTTCTTGTTGGTTATGTGGATTCTTTTGACAGTAAACTTAATATTTTTTGGTTAGTTTTTACCTCTGAAATATTATGGCTTATTTGGAAACAAAGAAATGAGGACATCTTCCAAGAAAGAAGGAGAGATCTTATTGAGTTTAATCCAAAACTCACATATTTTTCTATCATGACATAGATTACAACCATTATTCAAGTTCCAAGAGAAAGATTTCAAACTCTTCTACATGATGGAGCTATGATCCTCTTTCCAAAAGACATCCTACAATTGCCTCACATACTGACCCTCCTGATTTGATCAACAAAAGTAGAGACACCGGCAATAATATTCTAGACAGTGAAAGACAAGATAATGTTCTTATCCCAGTCAACAACATCCAAGGAGAGTACCAGAACAATGTAGAGAACACTGGATTGGATGATCTAGGGAATAGAGGTGATAAGGAAGGAGGCACTGCCACTGGATGGAATGAGTTGCAGGATAGACACATAGTCACTGGCTTTACTAATAACCATGAGCAAGAAGATTGGTAGGAAAGTGGATGGTAATGATAGATTCCCTACCTATATGTATAGTTTTATGTTCATAGATCTTTTTGAGATGCAGTCTATAAATTTTTTTGGTTGTATAGATAGATAATATTGGTTCTTAACTGACACTATGGTGTCTAGACTTTGTGTAGCTAGTTGATTCTATATTTTGAATAGAAAAAAAAATGATTCAATAAACAAATAAAATGTACATAATAGGCCTCCTTAAATAGGAAAGAGAATAAGAGACAATGATAAGAAGTTGATAAGCTATCACCTAAGGAAGGTGTAATGATATGTCCACAAAATGTTGATCATCCTTCATTATGCAATGAAGTATGTGCCATAGGATGAGGATGATAATGTGATATGAACACTAAAGGTGGATCACACACCTAAAGTGAGATGTCTCCTACACCATATGCTTAAATTAGGTACAAACTCCTAGGTGTCTCAATGAAAAACTACGATGCAATGCATTATTCTAAGTGTAATTGGGAATACTTAATTACACCAACAATTGTCATAATTTAAAAAAAAAACCTGCGTTTGACTATTTTTCTTAATGCCAAAATTGAGTTTAAAGGAAAGAGGAAGAAGAGAAAATACCAAAACCTGAGTGGGTTCTTATCGTTATTGGATTTTGTTTCCATATTGATCATTTTGCAACCATGCTACGTCATCGAATAGTTAAGAATTTGTTTTTTTAATTGTTTTTGTTTCAATTTTGATTGAGTGGGGTTTGTTGAATTGATTTAAGTTTTTTAAAATTATTTTGATGTTAGATTTAGAAAACAATCCCCAACCATGAAATAGACACCAAATACCTCTTCAAACACATGAAAATATTGATAATGCTAGAAATGAGCAACAAGAGAACCCTCAAAATGTAACCCCAAAATAAGAAAACCTTCAGCAAAACCCAAATCCACTGCCAAACCCAAATCCAAACCCTTTTTATCCTCCAATAGGTCATGATAATGCCACACAAGAGGACCTTATCAATCATCTAGCAAAACAATGGCCAAATATTCATATTGGTTAATAGGTTGAGGTCCTCTAGTTTTGAGCACCACTCATCCCTTGCCACTTCCTTAGAAAGAATGGCCAATAGTGCAAATGAGGTGTCTAAGGAGGTTACAACATGGGGTTCATGGAGGGATAGATGTCATTCATTTTATGCCGATGGGTTTTCATATGATCAAGTGAAAAAAAAGAGGATACTTAAAGAAGACATATGTGATCTTTTCACTGATCCTATTAGTAGTAACTCCCTAGAAGTAAATATGAATTGGTTTCCCATACATTGGTGTGTTCATAATAGGAGGAGAGCTTCATTTTAGGATAGGTGGTATATGGTCTTTGAAAAAGCACCCTATAATAATTGGGAGGTACCCTTATATTTTTTGAGAAAGGTATATTGTGAGTTTATCCTCAATGAGAAGTTGAATTACTTTAACATCTGACCATTCCAAGGCAGAGGGAGAGGCTTTTCCTAGGATATATTTGGGGCCCATAGGGTGGTAGAGTCCCAACATAGGAGGCATCTCACTAAAACAACCATAGTTCATGTTGCGGTCCTAGTAGTAGTGAAGGAGTTTATGTATTTACAGACCCTTCATGATGCAGGAGCATCTTGGGTTTTTGGTAACCCTGTATCACCAAAAACATGTTAGAATTGTTAGATGTGGTTGGTAGATTATTTTTCCCTCTCAATAAACTATTACTATTTCCACTGACAGAGCTTGGTTGCTGCTCGGTTTGATCATTCACCGAGTTGGTTCGGTTGTTCACTGAGTTGTTTTCAGTTGCTTAGTAGTCTTGCACACTGAGTGGTTCATTTTGGATCTTTGTTGAGGCTTACTTATGTATTTAATTTTGGTCATAGAATTAAGGGTTGCAATGATCATTAGGAAGCATGTGGACCTAAAATTGGGTCACTCCTTTCTCCAATGTTGGATCCAATGGATCTCTGGAGCTGACTTGTTTGGTGGCCTCTTGTATAAATAGAGTAGTATGTTGTAGTTTTAGAGGGGTAGTTTTAGAGTGGATTGGAGAAGATAGGATTTAGTAGTTGGCAGATTCTTGCATGTATGAGGATTTTTTGTATTTGACTTTTGATTGTATTTGGTTGTAATCGGGAGGGCCTTAAAGCTTAACATGTATAAAGTTTAGCATGAATAATATATGAGTTTTCTACATTCTCTCTCATGTTATTGTGTTGTTACTTCCAAGTGTTATTTCTACAAGCAGTTTGGTGGTTGGGTGTGCCTTTAGCCCCATCCTCTTACCTCACTTTCGTTAGGTTGTATCAGACTGAGGTTAGATATGGTTCCATCTTGTAAGCCCTAGTTGATATCTTGTTGTGGGGTGGAAGATTGTGATCTGACCTACAATTGTAGAGGGTTTCAAGATGGTTCATGGGAGGTGAGATGTAGATCCAAGTTTAGAAAATATGCTAAGATAGATTATTGCTAGATTTGAAGTTGTTGGGACAACCCAATGCAGAGGAAGACATCTTGATGATGTTAGTAATGAAGAAGACGAGGATGAACAAGGTGAAGTAGAACTTGCACCTATGATGGATCAAGGTGAAGAAAGAATTTTGAAGGAATTAACAAATTTGAAGGCTACACCGCATTTCAATCCTTCTAAATATAGTGGAAGGATGGATTCGAATGAGTTGATGGATTGGATAACCAAAATGGAAAAGTATTTTGAATATGAAAATTTTTCTGAGTAAAAGAAGGTAAAAATTGCAAGTACAAAATTGAAAATTCATGCATCCTTATGGTGGGAGCATCTACAATTGGACAGAAAGAGGAAAGGAAAAGAAAAAATCAAGGTATAGAATAAGATGATAAATAAACCAAAAGGCAAGTTTTTACCTTATGATTATCAGATTAACCTAGTTAGAAGAATGAAAAGTTGCAGGCAAAAAGATAGCTCGATAAAAGATTATACTGAAGAATTCTATAGAATAGACATCAGATCTAGACATATTGAGGATGAGGTAGAAACAATTGCTAGATACCTGAATGGGTTAATATTTTTCTATTCAAGAGGAAATCAGTTTGGTTAAGTTGGAAAGTATTGAAGAATCTTATCATTTTTCCCTGAAAGCTGAGGAGAAGTTGAACAAAAGACATGAGAAAAGAGAAAGAGGAAGAGGTGGTAGACTCCCTAGATGAAGAGGTAGATCTTATAGTGAAAACAATATATCTAATCAATAAAAAAAATTAGGATAAAGGAAAGACGGAGTGGAAAGGTGAAAGTTCGTCGAAAGGAAGAAATAGCAACTATCAAGGTGGCTATGGAAGAGGTGGATTTTGAGGAAATTGTTATAATTGTGGAGGACATACATAATTTGAGTGTACACATGAAAGAAAAAAATTTGGTAGCAGTAGAAATGCCTTGGTGAAAGAAGACTCACTGAATGAGCCAGAGAAGGAAAATAACTTGATGGTCAAAAGAGAATTATGGAGTGAAAGTAATAAGGAAGATCCAGTAAGGAAAAAAAATTTCAAGACCAGATGCAGAATTGTTGATAAAGTGTGGAAGGTAATCATTGACACTAGAAGCTCAGAGAATCTAGCATCTGAGGAAATGGTTGCAAAGTTGTAGTTGGAAAGGTTGAAACACCCAAGGCCCTATCAAATTTCATAGATCAAGAATGAGCATACACTATTGGTAAGTGAACAATGTTATGTGAATTTGAAATTTGTAAAGTACTATGATAAGGTTTTCTGTGATATTATGTCTATGGATTATTGTCATATTTTGTTGCGTAGACCTTGGCAATATGAGAGACATGCTATATATGATGGGAGATTGCATAAATATACTATTTGGGCTGATAGGAGAAGGTGAATCTTGTTACCTTTGATTGAAGAATATGTTGGTAATGTTTGTACATCTGTCAAAGTTTGTTTGATGGAAGGAAGAAAGTTTGTTAAGGATTTGAAGAAGAATGATGTATGTTTTGTTATGATTCCTAACAAACCGAGTAAGAAGATAGTGGATAGTGTCCCTGAAGAGGTTGATAAATTAATCACTGAGTTCAAAGAGATCATTTCTGATAATGCACCTGATGGTTTACCACTGAAGAGAAGCATTAATCATTATATAGATCTGATTCCTGGAACTAGTTTATCGAATAAAGCACCACATCTGTTGTGTAGACACGTAAAATTGGCAAAGGCTTAATTCAATCAAAAGGTGCATCAAATCATCAAAATAACATGAAAAATCAATAAATGGAATAAAGGTAATTCAAATCAAAGGAAAATTCAATTAAATGATTAAATGATTAAATAAAGCTTGAAAAGGGGAAAAAAAACTACGAAATTGATTAAATTCAATTAATGACATAGTTGTTGAAATGAAAAATCAAAATGAACATCTTACCCTTCATGGCTAAATTTAATTACTTTAATTAATTAATAAATACTAATTTCCCTCAACAAAGCAAAAAGGAGACAAAATGGACACAAATCACTCACTTTTATTGAAATGGTCTAGCCTTTTGAAACCATTTAAATGTTTGTCCCCTCCTTGTCCCCCCATTTATGGACAAAGCAAAGCCAATTGACCTTACCCAAGCATAACCATGGTTATCTCACTCTACCCCCTACCCTTGGGAAAATCTTATATATTGAAGGCATTTAGAAGCATAATTCATCCACTCCATATCTTTGAATTGCAGCAAAGCTCTGTCAATTTGCATCCATATCACTCACTTATCATTTGTCATTGCTAATTAGCTTAAATTGCATTAATCATAGTAGATTGTTCATCAAATAGAGCTAGAATTTGATAGAATAGATCTAAATTTGCATATCATATAGCTTAATTCTCATCTTTAGAGTGTCACTAGTGAGGATCATAGCTGAGAGCCTCATTTACCACTTTATTTTAGAGATCCATGAGATGTTGATAGATTAATTGTGCATTATTTAGATTAGTTTTCTTTGAATAGTGTAATTGTCTTTTAAATCTTGTTATTTCATGAAGGTGTAAATCACTCACACACAAATGGCACCCACCGTGGGGCCCTAGGCCTCAAAATTCATCATTATTTCCACGTTATTTGCAAAATTTAGGCTAGAATTGCATAAATTTGCTTACTGTTTGCAGGTTACAGAAAAGAAATCACGCCTGCCAGTAAAGAATTCACGCCTAAAGCAAAGAAATGTCACAAATAGAAATTATAATATCACCTACAGTCTGAACTCTTACGCTTGTTAGCCTGCAGAATCATGCTTTTGGTGAAAGAAATCACGCGGTCAGAAATTAAACTCTCGCGTTTTGGACAAACTGTTGATGCCTTTGGTCATTTAAATGTCGCGTGATCAGAATTAAAAAGCTGCGACTGAGGAATCATTTTACGTCTAGTGTGAAGGGATTACTCTGCCTTGTCCATTTAATTTTTCGCTCCCTTCATTTTAAATGTCGCCTTTGATTAATGAAATATCACTTTTCTAGCATTAGTTTGTCGCGTATAATAAAGATTTCACGCATAGATACAATTTGATATCGCACTTGGTTATTTTAATCTCGCTTGAGCCCCTTATGGTGACGCTCATGGTTAAAGTAATCATGTCTTTATTAAATTAGATCTCGCATTCAGTATAGACAATGTCGCCTGACTGCGCATTTATATTTTATCAGAATAATCACTGTTGTCATGTCTGATAAAGATTTCACGCTTAGATAAAATTTGATATCGTACCTGGTTATTTTAATCTCACTTGAGCCCCTTAAGGTGATGCTCGCAGTTAAAGTAGTCACGTCTTTGTTAAATTTTATCTTGCCTATAGTCTAGACAATGTCGTGTGGCTGTATTTTCTATATTTTATCAAAAATGTTAAAATGATGACTGTATTCTAACTTCACGGTCATTTTTTTTCTATCTCAGGAGTATGGTCTGTCATAAGAAAGTTCAAAAACTAGAGAGAAGGCATAACTTAGAGGAGAAATTGATCGCTAAGAGGATAAGAAAGGAAAACCGGGTACACTCTACTTTTGTTCTCAACAATGATTTAGAAAAGGAGGTAGAATTATATGCTAAATACATTGCTATTGTAGATGCTTACAAACACAAATACGTATCATTAAATTGGGAGTTTAGTCCCTAAGTTTGTAAGAATTGTGCAAGTATTTTGGTAAAAAGAATCAAAAGCATAATCAAATATATCATTTTAAGCTTTGATTTTGGTTTCCCCTCACTTTGTTTGTATTGTGCCAACTAACTTGCTGGTGGAGAGAACATTTCATTAAGGTAAGGGAAGGATTTGGAGAGAAAAATGAGAAATCTACTACTTAAAAATGCGCCTAGCCTTTGCTAGCATCATTTGAGGTATTTCTCTCATCAAGCTTGCACATTCCCTTAGCTTGTGGCATTTCAAAGTTCAAAACATAGTTTAATCATAAAAGGGAAAGAATAAACACTTCAATTCTAAGAACCCCTTTGTCACAGGGTTGAAAAAGAACCAAATTGATTGTGAGTGTTTGGGATAAGGAAAAAGCAATAGGGATATGCTCTTCACTCTTTGAGTGAATCAAATTCCCAAACTTGCTCTACCAGATCCACTTTTTCATGCTTTCAAATGAACATGTTTAAAACTTAGTGGGCTCGCCTCCCGATATTTCCTTAAAAGGGCCAGTGAGAGGGATAGCTCAAAGTGGGATACACTTGCTTTTTCCGTGAGAATCCAATCCACTATAAAATGAAACGCGTGTATCCTTAATGGGGTGCACGACAAAAAGGATTTAGCTCTTTCGAACTTCCTCTAGTAGTCTTAATAGATTGCGCAAAATCATGCTTCGGTGCGTGTGGGAAGCCCCTTAACATACTTGGGGGATGAAAGGCTAAGATCTATTTTGAATAGAAAAACTTACTACATAACGGTAAAATAGAAAAACTACCTATTAGAGCCATGTTTACGAACCAATTATGTGCTAGGTAGATTGCGTGGAAGCTATTCTTGTGTTTCAACCTATGGAAACGTTCAAAAATACACACATTAGAGCATTCTAGGGATATGGTACCAAATTGATGTGTGTGTTGAGATTGTTTTTATATTTTCAAACAAGATATTCCAAAGGTATTGATCAAAACATCATTAAAATTTTAAACCATTTAAAATTGATCAAAAACCTTTACCTTATTCCAAAAACTAGCTTATCAAGAGAAGAAGTCAACATACCCTTAAAGTTTGTTCATGCCTATTATTACAAGATCACTCTCTATAAAGAAAACATTACAAACAGATGGGACCTACAAATGAGAAGAGCTCCCATTTCTGAAGGACACTTTCATTACTTCATGAGTGATTGAAAAACCTGCTAAGGCAAAGGACACCAACAAGATGTTTAGCGGCACGCTAGGAAATACCGATCCTAACAACCAAGGGAACAACATGAATGGGGGTATGGATCCTAACAACAATCAAGGAAATTCTAATAATGGAGGAAGAGATCCTAATTCCCAAGAAGCAAATTCACAAGGCAACAACTTAGCTCCTCCTCATAATACAAACCTACCCCCAACTGCGGAAGAAGCCACGTATGAAAGAGCGTTAGAGGCAAGACAATGTCCTTATTTCATAGAACTAATGAAAAAGACCATGCTTATGGATAAAGAAAAACACTTCATGGACTTGATACAAACAGGGGTAAAGCTACCTAAAGATTTTGACATAGAACAACTAAAGCCCAAGGAAATAGAAGACCCTATGGAAGCAATAAGGGAACAATTCAAGGCATTACATATGGAAATCGACAGTTTGAAACAAAACGGGGCTCTTAAGCCTTTCTCTATTGAAACATTATGTCCTTTTCCATTTGATAAGAGTTTGGTCATGGTGCCTTTTCCCATTAACGTAACATTTCCTAAATATGATAGGTATGAAGGAACATCTGACCCACATGATCATCTTCAGGGGTTTTGTGCATTGAGTCTTGAATTCATGCATGATACAACCTATTTAATGAGACTATTCCCAAGAAGCTTGGGAGGAACGGCCATGGATTGGTTTCCAAAACTACCATCTGGCATTAAAACCTTTGAAGAATTAGCTTCTAAATTCGTGACTCATTACTCCTATAACATCAAACATGAGGTCACAATGATAACGTTATGTAACATGAAGCAACAAGATGGAGAAGCCTTCCTCACATTTTTGCAAAGATGGAGGACTGCATTTGCTAGATATCCAAGAAGTGTACCGGAAAAAGAAAAAATGGATATCTTTATTAACGGTTTAAGAAGCGAATTAAATTATAGACTAAGGATGCAATGTCCTAAAACCTTCCAAGATTTGATTGATAATGGAATTACAATGGAAGAAGTGTTGATTAAGAGTGGAGAGTTGAAATTGTACAAGGAAAATAAGAACAACTCTAACTCCAACAACAACAATACCAACAATAACAACAATCAAAATAAAGGTTGGTACAATAACAATAGCCATTATGCTGCAAAAAATAACAACAAAGGCATTGTTAATGATGGTGTAGTGGAATCCAGCAACTTGAAGGTGATTCCATTTGCCCTTACAAAGACACCAAATCAAGTGAATAATACTAATCAAGCATATAATGCACCTTCCAACAATAACAACAATGCCAACAAGAATAATCAAGGAAACAAGGATCAAAATAACAAGTATGATAAGTATTTGAAGCCCACTCCTTCAAGACACTTTACACCCTTGGGAGAATCACTTGAAACTGCATTAAAGGCTCTCATGGATAACAATGTTATTACATTACCCGCTATTAAGCCTTATGAACCAGACCACAAGCCAGGCTGGTGGGATGCTAAGAATCATTGTGAATATCATAGGATTCGGGGGCACACTACAAATGAATGTCTACAATTAAAGAATGTGGTGCAAGACTTGATAGGTAATAACATAATCACTGTTGATGGACCCCAAAATAATGAAGATCATACAGCCTTCAAACAACCTTTTTACAAACATGATAAAGGTGAGTGATCAAATGGCAAGAAACAAAGTGCCAATAATCTCAACTTTGCACCATCATATGATCATATTGTTAATGCTATAATAATTAATGAACAGCCTCAAAAGGAAGCAACAAATGTCATTACAAGAGGGCAGAATTCTAGAATGACTTTACAAGGGATAGTCCCTCAAAACACCAATATCTCACAATCCAACATTGTGGTCAAACAACCTCCTACAGCAGCAAGGCCTTATATTTTGGTGGACCAATTGCAACGTACTCCAGCACAAATCTCAATCTTAGAGTTATTGAAGTTGTCACCGAATCATAAAGAGATTTTAGAAAAAGCTTTAGAAGAGACACATGTTTCTACTACCTTTAGGGGAAGAAAAGTTTCAAAAT
This sequence comes from Chamaecyparis obtusa, assembly GCA_027943335.1. NCBI lineage: Eukaryota > Viridiplantae > Streptophyta > Pinopsida > Cupressales > Cupressaceae > Chamaecyparis > Chamaecyparis obtusa. The sequence goes on from BSBK01001723.1 coordinate 1,510,022, forward strand.
ATGGTAGGACATCTCATGGCTCCTCATTGTCTTTCATTTTCCGATCAAGATGACATGTCTATAACTCATCCTCAAAATTTGCCATTACATATAGAGGTTTTGATCTAAAGGAATAGAGTCAAAAGAGCCCTTATTGATGGAGGGGTTGGTCTTAACATATGCACATTAAGTCTTGTAAAATCCTTAGGTTTCTCTGAGTCTTGCATTGACCCTACAAAGAAAATCACCATAAAATCTTATGATGAAGCTGAAAGAGCTTCTAAAGGCATGATTGTATTGCCTATCCAAGTGGGACCAGTTCAGAAGGAAACCAAGTGTTAAGTGTTGGACATGAAATTAACCTGTAACATCTTATTGGGAAGACCATGGATTCATGAGATGCAAGATGTCCCATCCACATACCACCAATGCATCAAGTTCCCATACATGGGTGAAGAAATCACAGTTGGAGGAGACTCAAATCCATTCCAATATTGTAATGCACTCAAACCCTTGCATGAATTATACATTCCACATAATCATGAAGGATTTATTCCAAGAATCACCAATGAAGATGCACAAAATCCTCTTCAAACTAGCTCAACTACATCAACTAAGGGCAAGGAAAAAGTGAGCTACGAGGGTCCAAATATAATGGAAAGTCCATATTTAGCACCTAAATTGGAGACAGTGATCTACAAACCTACGAAAGAAGAAAAGGAACAAGCTAAAGAAGATCATTACCAATACATGAGTGAGATGATGAACAAATTTGACAAACAATGCAAGATTAGTTCAAAAGGGGTAGAAGAATATTTAGTTTCTCTATTTGACATGCCCATGTCTCCCAAATCACATAGTAAACCATCAAAAGAGCATCTTCCACATAAGTATAATTCTTATTTTTTGAGGGAAGATAGAAAAGCAGCATGGGATAAGGAAGAAGATGATGTCCTTCAATGGCTTCTTCATGATGAAGATGATACCTTAGACACTCCCATGGAAATAATTCAGCATGTCAATATACAAACCGAACAATATGGGAAGGGATTTGATATTATGCAAAAGATGGGATACAAAGGAAGAGGACCCCTAGGCCAAAGAAATAGAGGATTATTAGAACCTATTGAACCTATTTGGAGGGCAAGTCATGAAAAATCTGGAGTAGGTTTCCAATACAAAGGAGAAAGTTCAATTCCAATGCATGATTTTCATCCTCAAATAAATGCATTAGAATCCGAAGGAGATAGTGATGATTCTCAGGATTATGAATGGGATACTTTATCGGAGGAGTCATGTCAAGATAAAGAAGTCATTGCTATACATACTTATGCAAAAATTCCAAAACAAGATGCTCCAATTAATGAAGAATCTCCTATTCAAAGGCCTAATATAGAACAAGCATCTAATAGTGGAGCATGGATAGAAACATTTTGGACACCTTCAGAGGAGGGAAATTCAAATGTTAGTTTTAACCCGCTTGTGGCTTTCTCACATTGTTTCCCGTAGAGGTTGACGAGGATTCGAGCGAAGGGGACTTTGACCCTGCTTCCATGGATCATCTTGAGGAAGCACACATCATAGATCTAAATGATACAATGTATGAACCCTCAAATGAAGTCATGTCCATTAATCCTATTGATGACACCTTACCCAATAATTCCTTAATTTTGATGCACCCGGACCTCATTGATTGGGATCAAACCGAACCACATGACTTACTTTACTTTCCAAATGACCAAGCAACAAACTAATACCTCAATGCGGTTGAACCCTCTTTCACCAATGAACTCAATGCAGACATAATGACAATAGCAAGGGTCCAATCTCTTAGTCAAAAAATGAAAAAAATGAAAAAAAATAAAAAAATGAGAAGTTCTATTGGTGAAAACCCAACTGCGGCACCATTAGAACCAAAAATAATGAAAATAAAAGATGTTTCTTTTGGTGAAAACCCAACTGTGGCACCATTAGAAGAGAGATTGGACACTTTTCCTGAACATGAAGAAGAACGGTCATCTATTCGTATAGAACCAACAGAAAAAGTTAACATTGGTACAGAAGTAGATCCAAAGGTCGTACACTTGGCTACATCACTTACATCTCTTGAAAGAGAAGACTTTATCAAATTCTTCCAAGAACAACAAGTAAATTTTGCATGGTCATATGTCGACATGCCCGGACTGGATCTTGATTTCATAATGCATCATCTGAATGTTAGACCCGGAGTTAAACCTGTGAAGCAAAAACTAAGGAAAATGCACCCACATGTGGCTCTCCTAGTCAAGGCAGAATTGGAAAAATTGTTAAAGGTGGGGTTCATAAGAACAATAGCATATGCTGATTGGATTTCTAACATTGTGCTGGTTACTAAGCATGATAAATCTATCTGTGTGTGTACGGATTTCAGGGATTTAAACCTTGCATGTCCCAAAGATGACTTCCCATTGCCAAGCATTGATACCATAGTAGATCTGACAGCAGGTCACACAATGTACTCATTAATGGATGGATTTAGTGGCTACAACCAAATAAAGATTGCTCCCAAAGACCAAGAAAAGACAACATTTACTTGTCCTTGAGGTACTTTTTGTTGGAATGTCATGCCCTTTGGTCTTAAAAATGCTGGAGCTACATATCAAAGGGCCATGACAACTATTTTCCATGACATGATGCACACTTTCTTAGAAGATTATGTGGATGACATTCTAGCAAAATCCCACAATAGAAAAGAACATTTAGACATCCTAAGAAAAATATTCATTCGGTTAGAACGATTCAAAGTTAGATTAAACCCAAAGAAGTGTGCATTTGGTGTCCAATCCAGCAAGTTATTGGGTTATATAGTGTCAGCAAAAAGAATTGAAGTTGATCCTGAAAAAGTACAAGCCATTCTAGAGATGGAGATTCCAAGAAATATTAGTCAAATGAGATCATTACAAGGAAAGATTCAATCAATAAGGAGATTTATATCTCAATTAGCAAAAAAGTGTCACTCCTTCACCAGATTGCTACACAAGGACACTACATTTATGTGGGATGAAGAATGTGATAAGGCCTTAGCTATTTTGAAGACTTATTTGATAAACCCACCTATTCTTATGTCACCTATCAAGGGCAAAGAACTCTTGTTATACATATCAGCCACAGAAAGGTCTCTAGGCATATTGTTGGCACAAGAAGATGAGCAAGGAAAAGAAAGGGCACTCTACTATCTTAGTAGAACCTTAATAAAATATGAACTAAATTATCCATTCATGGAAAGAGCATGTCTAGCAGTGGTCTTTTCATATCAAAAACTAAGACATTATATGTTGATGCATAAGATCAAATTAATTGCCAAGATTGACCCTCTCAAATACTTGCTAAGTAAAACTGCCTTAACAGGTAGAATAGCAAAATGGGTCATGATCCTAAGTGAATTCGACATTGAATATGTTGATAGAAGAGAAATTAAAGGACAAGTGATAGCAGATCACTTAGCAGATAACCCAATGGAGTCTACACAAACCATTCAAATTGAATTTCCAGATGCAGCAATTGTCAACATAGAAGCAAAGACATGGAAATTATATTTTGATGGATCTTATACACAAGGAGGTTCTGGAGCAGGTATATTATTGGTTACCCCTCAAGGGTACACCATTCCAAAGTCCTATAAACTCTTATTTTCATGCACTAATAACATAGCGGAATATGAAGCATTAGTCATTGGCATCAAAATGGCTTTGGAATGAAATATTGTAGAATTACAAGTGTATGGGGATTCCCAACTCATAATCAATCAGGTTAATAATGAATACAATACCAAAGATATAACATTGATGAAATATAAAACCTTGATTGATGGATGGAAGAAGTACTTTGCTTTGATCACATTTGAATAGATTCCAAGAGAAAAGAATAGAGCAGCAGATGCCATGGCTACCTTGGCTTCCTTATTACAAAAACTAGATCAAAATGAGAAGTATGAGTTCTTGGTGGAAGAGTTGGTAAAACTGGCATTTAACCTTCCTGACACCCAAATTGTTTCTCTTTTACATGGACATGACTCTCCTTGGTATGGACCCATCTATACTTACCTTAAAGACCAAGTACTCCCCGTAGACCAAACTCATGCCCAAAAACGTAACTTCATATGCCAAGCCACCCGTTACCTAATTCTTTCAGACACATTGTATCGTAAGGGTCTTGATGGGATGTTACTTAGATGTCTAGAGGAAGAAGAGTCTAAGTTAGCTTTATGCGAGGTCCACGAAGGCATTTGCAGGTCACACTCAAGCGGTCTTAATCTAGCTAAGAAAATCCTTTGTTTAGGGTACTTTTGGACAACATTAGAAAAGGATGCTTGTCAATTTGTGAAGACATGTAGCAAATGTCAATATCACGGTAACATGATACATGCACCGGCTCAAGAATTACACCCATTCATTACACCATGGCCTTTTTATCAATGGGGTTTTGACTTGATTGGAATCATACATCCTCCATCTTCAAATGGACACAAGTATATCATCACAGCAATAGAATACTTCACCAAATGGGTGGAAGCAGTTCCGTTAACAACAGCAACCGGCAAACAAATTTCAATGTTCATATTGAACCACATAATTTGCTGCTATGGTATTCCACATGCCATTATCACGGATAATGGGAAACAATTCAAAAATCAGGATATTGATGAACTTTGCATGACATTTCACATTACACATCATTCATCATCCATTTATTATCCACAAGGCAATGGACAAGCTGAAGCAACGAACAAAAATATCCTCAAAATATTAAAAAGATCAGTTAACAAATTAGGAAGAGATTGGCACGTGCAAATAAATCCCGCACTATGGGCTTACAGAACTAGTATCAGAACACCTACAGGAGCCACCCCATTCTCTTTAGTTTATGGAACTGAAGTAGTTCTACCATTAGAAGTTGAAATTCCATCTCTACGGGTTTCATTAAGAGGATTGATCACTGATGAGGATTATAGGATTGCCAAACTGCAACAATTGGAATTGTTAGAGGAACACCAGACTCAAGCTTATGAACATTTAAGAGTTTATCAAAATAGGATTTCACGCAATTACAACAAACACATCAAACCAAGAACTTTTCAAGTAGGAGACTTGGTACTAAGAGAAAATCCCAAAAATCAAGCTGAAAGGGAAAAGAAAGGAAAGTGGGAAGCTAATTGGATAGGCCCATTTGTGATAGTGTCATCCTTTGGAATTGGGACATATAAGTTATCAGATTATAATGGTGAAGAGTTACAAGAACCCATAAATAGCATTCATTTGAAGAGGTTCTACACCTAAAGCAGATGAAAGAGTATAAAGAGTATCAGATGAGAGAGCATCATAATTATTGTACATAGTTGAAAAGAGATCTTGAAAATACAAAAACATTTGAAAATGGAAAATCCAAAAACATTGGAAAAGAAGAAAGATCAAAAACAGTGAAAAATTGAGCATGAAGAAAGAAAAAATATTTGAAAAACTATCTCTTGGTGAAAACCTAGCAATATGCGCCAAGGTGATAAGGAAAAATACAAAAAAAACAAAAAAAGTGAAAAATACAAAAAAAAATGAAAAAGAAAAAAGTGCCTTGGTGAAAACCTAGCAATAGGCGCCTCGGTAGCAAAAAAAAAAAAAGAAAAGCACCCAAAGGTGAAAACTTGGCAACAAGCACTTTTGGTTCCCTTAAGTCATTTCTTTCCTAGTCACATGTGTACATAATGCATCTCATCATCCCATTTGTCCAAACCTTCATTACATCCGTCATTTGTACATAGTCATAATAACATTTTTAGCATCATCCTTTGCATTGCCCAAAAAGTTGTCAAAAACTGATACATCAAACACTTGGGGGCAGCATAAAACAGATCGGAAAGTGGATACCTCAAAAAGGATTCAAATGAGCAACATTCAGTTACAAGCAGAAAGGGATCAACATTTTTAGAAGAGAGATCAGATTTTTGTAAACCTTTGATTGATATCATTGTTTACTAACCAAGAAGTTGACTACCACAACAAATCCTTGAGCCTAAATTGACTTATTATTCAGGATTAAAAATCAAACATCATTCCATGATCGAAACACTTGGAAATATTATTTGAAGATCAGAAAACAATGCAAAACACCTAGATAGATTCTTTTGTAAAGTTGGTTAACAATCTATTTACTTACATTAATTCAATTTGTATCAAGTCTTTTTAGCTAATCAATGATGTTTCGACTAGATTGGCAATGACGGAGACATGATATTTTTCTTGACTATGAAGTGAATGTTTGGAGGAAGATTCATTGCCTTATGAGAATTCATCTAAAGACATGGTCATCAAAGAACCATCGAGGATTATCTTATAAAACAATGAGTTAACTTTTGTTTGTTTATGCAACCAGATACCTTGGATATTTAGATTCTTCATATCTAAATGCCAAAATCCACTTGCAACATAGAATCTGAAAAAATCGGTATTTGTACTCTCATGATTGTTTGTAATCAGTGATAGTCGTATCGACGAGACCGATGGGAAAGCAAAATAGAGGTTATCATATGAGCAATAAAAAGTGATATTCATATCATCATGTCAGTGGGCAGTGGTGATTGTATCAACTTTCTGGTCCCAAGTGCTCAATGATGAAAATATATCCTCAAGGCATTTCTGTGCTAAAAAGCTAGTGACACTTAGCTGCATTGCATTGCATTATCATGGAAGGTTAAAATGCATTCATAGAAAAGATAATTGCATTCATAGAAAGGTTAAAATGCATTCTCATGTTAGAATAATTGCACATGCATTTTTTTCCCAAGGGCTTCATTTCGCATCAAAAAGGGGGTACATAACATCATCAGCAAGGTCAAATCAGCAAGGACAACATCACCTCAATATCATCTTTCTACAATAAAAACATGAGATTATACTTTTTTGCATTCATTCCATATCATTAATCATTACATAGATCTACCATCGAGGAAAAGAAGGAAATAATCATTTACATGTGCATACATCTAAACAGCGATACAGATTGCATACATGAGCAAATAACACAAAAACAAAAAATTGCACCCATACATGAAGAAAGAAATGCATCCATCTATCTATATCATACATAAGATACATTGCATCCATAAACACATCCATTCAAAACAAATGCATTAGATAAACACATATAGCAGCATCTAAAGGTAATCTCATATATCATCAAGTAAAAAATAGGAAAGATCATAAATGTCTTCATATCACACATCTACTCAAAACTCAACGCATCAAGTATAACAATGATATCAAAAATCAACTCTATAATCATCCATCAACAGGGGCATCAATGTCAAAACAAGTATCATAGTACAACTGGAAAGGTGACACCAAGGTCACAAGAAAATGGTACAACATCAAGTATCTCAACATCAATACACAACTGATCAATAAGAGCACTCATAGCTCAACTCTCGTCACCACTAGGAGGAGGTCCTAGAGGAGGCTGTGGAGGAGGCTGTGATGGAGGCTGCTGAGGTGGCTGAAGAGGTGTCTGACCAACCATAGCAACAAGGAGAGGAACCAATGGAGCCAGACCTGATACTAACTACTGAATCATCGAAGACATATGTGATACCTCTATCTGTAATGCTCCCACATCTGCTCACAGCTGGGTAGTACTAGAACTCTCACCAACCTCATAGGTACTCTAAGGATCCCCTGTATCTATAGGAGCTTTCCCCCGATCATGGGAAAAAGTTGCTGGCATCTGTTGTGCACCTGTATCCTGACCATCCATGGTAGCCTGTGGTAATCTTGCTCCCATATCCTATCCTGCCACTGAATCCTGCCTTGCAGCCCTCACATGGTCCTGACGATCTACCCTCTGTCTCTGTGCTACTGCAGGACAAGAAGGAGGAGGAGGTGGTGCCTATATTTGTATATCCCTCACTTGTCCTTTGAGTCTAATCACCACCCTACCTCATGGTCTACCTCTGTGTCTCCTCCCACCACTGACACCATCACCATCATCATCTCTCCCAGGCACTGGCTCGGCAAGGTCTATAAATCGAGGCATAGGATGCTCTATCAACCAATCCAGATACTCCTAAGTAACCCCGGCATCTCTAATATGTAACCTCATACCCAGTCCATAAAACCAAGCCATGATATCTGCTCAATAGCATCATCATATGAAAGCATGTGTCCCCAAGTAGCCCTCTCTTCACTAGAACGAGCATAAACTACAGATCCCTGAGGCATAGGTTGAATCCGCCCAAACTGTCGTAGCACTCTACCTGCCAAAAATCTCTCAAGAATAGAGTTGATCCTGCCGATCATCCATCGAGGAGAAAACATATACGGTAACTCCACGCCATCCTCTCTCCAATCCTCAACATCGACATATGGTCTCCAATAGACCTCATCCATATCATCAATCTGATGCCACCAATACTCCAAATGTCCCAAGTGATGCTGTGTCACCATCCTAGTGTACTGCCATGCAAAAGGATATCCTAAAGGTTGATCTCACTTTGATATAGGATGACTAACTGGTAAGTGCTCACATATCTAAAGTTGCAAAATATGAATCCCAGTAGATAACGCAACTGATCTCCTATAAACCACCTCATGAAGATCATGATATAGCTGTGCAAGCACACAAGATCCCCAATCAAATCATCGAGGCTAATGAAGCAAGTCCTCGATAATCCTGCCCCAACCCACTGAAAATCTGTGACCTCAACGATCAGGTAGTAGCACACCACCAATGATAGCACCTAACAAATTTGGTAAAATAGGAAATGAAGCAAGCTAAGGCCATAGGATGCAATCATCACCAATAGAAGGATCTTCGAACACTCATCGACAATAAGTCCCATCATACACTGCATCATAATATGCTATCTCCCCATGTGTAGGGATCCGCACTAACCTATATACATCCTCAGGAGTAATAGTCATCTCTCCCTGTGGCAACCAAAAAGTGTTTGTCTCAGAGTGCCAACACTCTGCGACAGCGGTAATCAAACCTCAGTTCATCTGGAACCGAGGAAGCTCTAATAAACATAACAAACCACAACGCCTAATCACTCACCTCTCGGTGTCAATCAACTACTCTCTCAGCTCCATCACCCAATGTGGTACAATTCGGAGGTATAGAACAGGGACATCCTCCTATTTAATCAAAACAAGGGAATCACATGAGTAACCTAATGTCAAGAAATCAAACAATCAATCATAGTCATCAATTTAAATATACCTATCAGACCTACCAATCCTAACTCTAAGCATTGAGGAAGGATGATCCTAGTTTTATGTCTCTAAGCATTTGAGAATAAAATGAATGGACGATTAGACCCATGACCTATCATTCGTGATGAAGATTGATTTACCTTATCCTTCGATATCATAGTTACCAATGTCCTAATTCATTATTGAAATCAAAACAAGGGGAACACCCTAACTGAACATTCGATCAAATTCATTGAAGTGATCCATATCAATCAAGTTGACACATTCGAGCAATCAGACGTCATAGAAAAGTCTCAAGCAACGTTAAAATTTTTTTCACTTACGCGACTTTTCTTTCAGGTGCAATTTCTTTTACCAGAGGTGACATCTAATTTGACATACACGTGATTTTAATCATCCGCGTGACTTCATTTGAAAAATGCGATATCATATTTACCTCAGGCGACATTTTATTATCTAGGGTTTTTCACGCGATAAACAATTAAAATGTTTGAACCCTAAGAGATATCAAATTTGACAGACACGATAAATGATTTTCTATAGGTGTAAATAGAACAACGAAAGGCGATACTAAATTTTCCAGAGTTGACATTTAATTTTTTTAGGCGTGATTACATTGCACGAAGGTGACATTTCTTTTCTCAAACGCAAAATCAAAATTTTAAAATGCATTAAATGAAGTCATAAATGCAATTTTAGAAACACGAGGAAAATTAGAATGACATACCGGAGGACCATCGTTCACTCTCTAACCAAACCGGTGCGCTCTCTCAAACTGATGCTCGCGATGTGGGACCACCATCGTGTAAAAAGGGCTAAAATCAGAGCTAAAATCTCAAAAGGGAACGGTGAAAATGAATAGTAAAATGAGGGGTTTTACCCTATTTAGGGTGAAATTGGCCCTAATAAAGACTTAAAAATGCATTTTGGACCTATTATATGACATCTTCATTAGCCGGGGCATAAATCAAACTTGCTTATTTCTTTAAAATGGTATCAGAAATCAAAACATATTCCAACTAATCAGTCAAAATCTTTCAAATCAAGGAATCAATATGTTTTATTTCTGAGGGGGCATCAGAGTATCAAATTGGCATCACATCAAAAACATTTATCAGTGGGGCATATCATATCATATCAAGTTATCATATCATATAAATTTCATATCAAGAGGCAAATCAGTATCATATCAGGAGAAAAATCAATATCAAATCTGCTATCATATCAAACCTATCAACATATCAGCAATCAATAAAACCCAGGACCTTTATCAGTGAACCCAGGACCTATCATCAAACCAAGACCTATATCATATCAGAGGCATCAGAATCATATTAGCACCATCATTAGAAGCACATCATCATCATCAGGAAGTACATCAATCAGAATCATCAGAGGCATATCAGAATCAGGACCAGAACAGAATCAGATCATCATACTAAGGGAATCTTTGAATCGGTGTTCTTCGCACATCGACTCAAAGAGGGGCATTTGTAGACACAAAAAATTGGCAAAGGCTTAATTCAATCAAAAGGTGCATCAAATCATCAAAATAACATGAAAAATCAATAAATGGAACAAAGGTAATTCAAATCAAAGGAAAATTCAATTAAATGATTAAATGATTAAATAAAGCTTGAAAAGGGGAAAAAACACTATGAAATTGATTAAATTCAATTAATGACATAGTTGTTGAAATGAAAAATCAAAATGAACATCTTACCCTTCATGGCTAAATTTAATTACTTTAATTAATTAATAAATAATAATTTCCCTCAACAAAGCAAAAAGGAGACAAAATGGACACAAATCACTCACTTTTGTTGAAATGGTCTAGCCTTTTGAAACCATTTAAATGATTGTCCCCTCCTTGTCCCCCCATTTATGGACAAAGTAAAGCCAATTGACCTTACCCAAGCATAACCATGGTTATCTCACTCTACCCCCTACCCTTGAGAAAATCTTATATATTGAAGGCATTTAGAAGCATAATTCATCCACTCAATATCTTTGAATTGCAGCAAAGCTCTGCCAATTTGCATCCATATCACTCACTTATCATTTGTCATTGCTAATTAGCTTAAATTACATTAATCATAATAGATTGTTCATCAAATAGAGCTAGAATTTGATAGAATAGATCTAAATTTGCATATCATATAGCTTAATTCTCATCTTTAGAGTGTCACTAGTGAGGATCATAGCTGAGAGCCTCATTTACCACTTTATTTTAGAGATCCATGAGATGTTGATAGATTAATTGTGCATTATTTAGATTAGTTTTCTTTGAATAGTGTAATTGTCTTTTAAATCTTGTTATTTCATGAAGGTGTAAATCACTCACACACAGTTGACACCTACGGAGAATGAGGAACTTAACTGAAAAATCAAATAATTATTGTAGAAAGGTTTGATATAAGAAAGTTTGAGTCCATGTGTAGTACCATTTGTATTAGAACCTAAGAAGAATGGAGTGTGGTGAATTTGTATTGATTCAAGAGAAATCAAGAAGATAACAATGAAATATCAGTTTCCTATACCAAGAATGGATGGCGTAATGGATAGCTTGAGTGGAGCAAATTATTTTACTAAAATTGATTTGAAGATAAGATATCATTAGATCAAATTCAGAGAAGGTGATGAATGTAAGACTCCTTTCAAGATAAGAGAATATTTGTATGAGTAGTTGGTTATGCATTTTGGTTTTACTAATGCTCTGAGTACTTTTATGAGGTTGATGAATGAGGTTTTGAAGAAATTATTGGGTAAATTTGTGATTGTATATCTAGATGACATTCTCATATTCAATAAGACTAGAGAAGTGTTAGGAATGAATGTTGAATGTTTGGAAGCCATTCTGTAGCAATTTTGGTTGCATTCATGACTATGGTTGTCATTGATGTCAACACAGTGATCTTCTAGAGATTTGCAGAGGAGCAAATAGTGTTTGGATTAGTGCACGTGGGATATTGTAGTTAGAACTATGTGATGTTGAGGATTTACTCTTTGATATGTTATATGTTTATGGTTAAGATTGCAGACAGTAATTCATTTATTCATGGAAGTTATGAGCATTTTGGTAGAAACAGTATTCAGGCAGTATTCCTAAGTAGCAGTTTGTGGAAATCGGATGATATCTCCTAATCGGGATGGAATCTAGTTTTGTGCAGTTAAAGGGAAGTTGAATACACATTGATAGTAACATGGATGATAGTGCAAAATTTGAGGTCATATGGATGGAGAATTATTGTATTTGGAAGCCGACAGTTTTGTGTAATTTTGATGTAGCATGTGGAAACTTTTATTTTGTAATTGGATGCCGACTCATTTGTAATTACTTGAGTGTGGTCTAAAGGAAGGAATGTTTTTCCTTGTTGTAATATGGTTGAATGTTGATGTATGCATGAAGTGAAGAAAAGAGCTAATGCAGTTGTGAAATAGAATTTGTGAAGGAAGACATGCGAGGTACAGAGATCTGAAATTGAGATCTAGTGAAGCAGTGAGTGTGGTTTGGCATAGTCAGAGAAGAGGTAACATATTGTTGAGATCAATAATCTTTTGGTTTATTATATTGAGTAATAAAAAGATTATTTGGATAGTGTGTTCAATGATCTTACCCTGAAACTGTTTGGGCAGTGGGCCCTTCTGTCTTCCATAACTCTTAACAGAGTTAGAATCTTTTAGCAGGGATTCAAAATCTCCTAATAGGGATTCATATGTACTAAATGTATTTCATAAGACTCCTAATAGATTCCATCCTTTCACAAGGAATATTCATATTAGTGCATCTTTTGTGGGCATCTTTCCCACTGGGGTTTACTCTTTGATCAAGAGGTTCCCTAGTCAACATATCTTGTGGCATTGTGTTATTATGTATGAATATCTTTCTATGGTTGGTAATTATATTGCTTACATAGTTAAATAATATTGAAGTTGATAAAAGTTATAATTATCTGATAACTAATTCACCCCCCCCCCTCTCAGCTATCTGGGTGGACTTTACTTTCTAACAATTGGTATCAGAGTAGTAGGTCCTTGAAAGAGAAGTTTAACAGCTTAAGGAGATCCATGGAAAATTTTAGGAAAGAAAGCCCTAAGTTTGATGGAGTGAATTTTGACAGCTTGAAAGAAAAGATGAAGACACATCTACTGTATTTAGGACCAGGTTATTGGTTGATTAAAAAGAATGAGAAGACTGTCATTGATGAGGATAACATTGAAACATGTACTAGTGATGAGAGAGATCTATACATGTGTAACATACTTGCCAGAGAAGCACTTTTGACAGTCCTTCCAGAGAATGAGTACAGTTAGGTAAAATGTTTGAAAACATCTCATGAAATTTGGAAAGCTTTACACTCTAGTTTTGAAGGTGATGAACATGCAAATAAAGTTAGATTACATAATTGGATATGTGCATTTGAAGATATAAGAATGATGGAAGATGAATCTGTTAGAAACTATATTGGTAGACTGTCAAAAATTGTTGTAGGCATAAAATCTTGTGGAGTAACAAAGACAGAGAATGAAGTGATATGGAAAATTATGAGGACATTGACTCTTATGTTTAATCAAAAAACATAAATGATTGAACAAGTTATACCTTGTACTTTGAACTTTACAAGAGAGACTCTTCTTGGATGATTGGAAGCAACAGAAATGAACCTGAGGTTATCAGGAGACTTACCTAGCATGGAGAGAGCATTCTTAGTGTTTGCCCTACTTTGTCAAGAAGCATCAGTGTGAGTGGAGATTATGCTAGTGGTAGAAGATCTAGAAATTAATAAGATAGGAAGATTGAAGAAGGTATTTCCTTGCTTGTGAAGAGAGAACTAGACGATAAGAAAAATTTTAAATGTTGGACTTGTCAAGAATATGGTTATTTTGCATCTAAATGTCCTAAGAGAGTTAAAAAGTATAGAAACAATTTCAAGCCTAGAAGATCTAAGGAATTTTATTATGCTAATGATGAATATCTTGAAGCTAGTATAGAGAGAACTCTAAGTGAAAGTGATACTGAAAATAATGATGACATAGGATTCATAGCAATTAAAGAAGAAAATCCTAAAATAGATGTTAAGGAAGAAAAAGTCCTAGTTTCTCAAGTTGAAAAGAAAGATGATTGGATTATAGACAGTGGTTTTTCACATCATATGACTGGAGACATGAAAAAATTCATAAAGTTTAACAATTATGATGAAGGAGTTGTTAGAGTTGGAAAAGATGCACCTTGTTTGATTAAAGGTATAGGATCTATTACTCTTGATGGAAAGACTAATACTGATGATTTTTACCTTGTGGATGGTTTGAAACATAATCTCTTAAGTGTTGGATGGTTAGTTGATAAGGGATATCAAGTATGGTTTACTGAGAAAACTTGTGTGATAAAGGATAAAGATGAAAATCTGATTGGAACTGGATCTAGAACTAGAGGTAATGTATTTCAGTTGAATCCTGCTGAGATGACATGTTTGATTACTAAGATTGATGACAGTTGGTTATGGCATAGAAGGTTTTGTCATATAAATTTTGATAACATTGTGAAAGTAAGTAATACACTTGCAGTAAGGGATTTGCCTAAAATTATGAAGCCTACTAACATGATTCGCAAGGAATGTGTGATGGCTAAATAGAAGAGAAGTTCTTTTCCCAGTAAGAACTTTACATCTGCAGAGAAGTTGGAGATTGTTCATACAGATTTGAGCGGTCCTACCAGGAGTAGAGGATTCTATGGAGAAAGGTATTTTATGATTCTTGTTGATGATTTTACAAGAATGATGTGGATTGCATTTCTTAAAGAGAAATTTGAAGAATTTGACAAGTTTAAGATCATTAAGAATAAAGTTGAGAATGAATCTAGAATGAAGATTAAATGTTTGAGATCTGATAGAGGTGGATAATTTACTTCTAGAGATTTTAACACCTTTTGTGAAGTGAATGGTATTAAGAGACAGTTTTCAGCCCCTAGAACACCTAAACAAAATGGTATTGCAGAAAGAAGAAATAGATTAGTGACTGAAGCAGCAAGAGCTATGTTATTTGAGAATGATTTGGAAAAGATATTCTAGAGAGAATCAGTGAACAAAGTAGTGTATACAATGAATAGAGTACAAATCAGAGTAGACATAGACAAGACACCCTATGAATTATGGTTTGGACATGCACCCTTAGTTAAGTATTTTACAATTTTTGGAAGCAAATGTTATATAAAGAGAGACAATGATATTGGAAAGTTTGATCCTAGAAGTGATGAAGGTATATTTCTTGGATATTCTTTGAAGATAAAAGCTTATAGATGTTACAATAAGAGAACTAAGACTATTGTTGAGAGAGAAAATGTTAAAGTTGGTGAAATGTTCAAAATTCAGGAAAGAATGCTTGATTATGAATTTGATGAAGGAACTCATCCTAAGCCTAACACTGAAACTACTGAATTATTCTATGAGACTGACATTGACTTGTTAAATGAAAGCCACAATGAAGTTATTGAAGAACTGACACCTAAAGTGAGATCTGAGACAATGACACCTAACAGGAATTTATCAAGGAATCATCCTACTGAGTAGATTATTGGAAGCATTGATAGAGGAGTTATAACTTGAAATAAGGTACAAGAACAATTATGTTTGATTTATCAAATTGAACCTAAATCTACTAGTGAAGCTTGTGAAGATGAACATTGGATTAAAGCTATGAAAGAAGAACTAGATCAGATTGAAAAGAACAAGACATGGGAATTGGTCCCTAGACCTAAAGATAAGAATGTTATGGGAACTAAATGGGTATTCAGAAACAAGATGAATAAACAAGGAGAAGTAGTAAGAAACAAAGCAAGATTAGTATATAAGGGATACTCACAGCATGAAGGAATTGACTATGAAGAAACTTTTGCACTAGTAGAAAGAATTGAATTAGTAAGAATGTTTTTGGCCTATGCAACTTATAATAAATTCAAAGTATATCAGATGGATGTGAAGTTAGCATTTCTAAATGGTGAATTGGAAGAAGAAGTCTACATTGAGAAGATTGAAGGTTTTCCTTTGACTCAAGAAGGAGACATGGTGTGTAAACTGAAGAAAGCATTATATGGACTAAAGCAAGCACCTAGAACTTGGTATGCAAGATTGAATAAGTATTTATTAAAATTGGGATTTACAAAAGGAACAATTGATAGCAATCTGTACACAAAATAAATTGAAAATGGTTTGTTGATTGTAGTTATTTTTGTTGATGACATTATTTTTGGAGGAGAAGATGAAGATAGTGACAAATTTGCTGATGAAATGAAGACTGAATTTGAAATGAGTATGATTGGTGAAATGAAATACTTTTTTGGATTAAAGATAACACAGAGCAGTGATGGTATCTTTGTAAGTCAGAAAAAGTACCTTAATGACTTGTTGAAAAGATTTAGAATGGAGAACTGTAAACTAGTCAGATCACCTATGGTAACTAGACATAAATTATCTAGCACAGATGAAATACCGGTAGTTGAACAAAAAAAGTACAGATCTATGATTGGAGGATTGCAGTACTTGACTCATACAAGACCTAATATAGCACATTCAGTTGGAATTGTAGCAAGATTTCAAGCTAAACCTAGAGAATCACATTATGTAGCAGTAAAGAGGATACTAAGATATTTAAGAGGCACATTGGACTATGGATTGTGGTATGAAAAATCTGATGATTTTACCCTATGTGCATATACATATGTTGATTGGGGAGGCAGTGTTGATGATAAAAAGAGCACCAGTGGTGGATCCTTTTTCCTTGGAGGAAGATTGCTTTCTTGGCTAAGCAAGAAGAAGAATTGCATTTCACAAAGCACAGAAAAAGCAAAATATGTAGCAACAGCAAAAAATTGTAACCAGATAATTTGGATGAAGCAAATGCTAAAGGATATTGGAATAAAGTTTGTTGAGACTGTTGTTATACATTGTGACAACACCAGCACAGTTAGTATATCTAAGAACCCTGTATTACATTCTAAGACAAAGCATATAGAGATTAAGTATCATGTAGTAAGAGAGAAAGTTGCTGAGAAAGAAATCAGACTGGAGTACATAAGCACAAAGGAGCAGATAGCAGACATTTTTACAAAGCCTTTTCCTAAGGATACATTTGAGTATCTGAGAGGTATGCTTGGGGTTATGCCCCAGCCTACTCTTGAGAAGTGATGTAGTTGGTTGCATCCATCCAGTGGTATATGAGCCTTATCTTTTTTCTCGATTGGATGTTGGTACTACCTCTATGGGGGAGTATGTGTATCTGAGCTAAGTCATGAGGACTCTAGTGAATGTATTTTCTGAATAGTGTCTTTTGACATTGGATTTTTTATTGACATAATGATGAAATTTTCTATCATTGATGTCAATGGGGGAGAAGTGTACATGAAAAACTATTTGTACCATCTATTGGAGAGAACTGAATAGGAAAATGAAGCAAGATTTGATTGATGAAGAGAACTTGAAAGCATTTTTAGAGCAGCAGTGTTGCAGTATTTTATTTTTGCAACATTGGATGTTTTTCATCTATGTTTCCATCAATGCCAATGGGGGAGATTGTTAGGAATGAATGTTGAATGTGTCGCAGCCATTCTATTGCAATTGTTGTTGCATTCATGACTATGATTGTCATTGATGTCAACGCAGTGATCTTTTGGAGATTTGCAGAGGAGCAGATAGTGTTTGGATTAGCACACGTAGGATATTGCAATTAGAGCTATGTGATGTAGTTTTGATATGTTATATGTTTATAGTTAAGAGTGAAAAAATTAATTCATTTATTCATGGAATTTATGATCATTTTGGTAGAAGCAGTATTCAGGGAGTACGCCTGAGTAGTGGGTTGTGGAAATCGGATGATATCTCCTAATCGGGATGGAATCTGGTTTTGCGCAGTTAAAGGGAATTTGAACACACATTGATAGTAATGGGGATGAAATTGGAAACTTTTAGATCACATGGATGGAGAATTATTGTATTTGGAAGCCGATATTTTTGTGTAATTTTGATGTAGCATGTGGAAACTTTTATTTTGTAATTGGATGCCGACTCATTTCTAATTACTTGACTGTGGTATAAAGGAAGGAATGTTTTTCCTTGTTGTAATATGGTTGAATGTTGATGTATGCATGAGTTGAAGAAAATATATAATGCATTTGTGAAAGATAATTTGTGAAAGAAGACATGCGAGGTACATAGATCTTAAATTGAGATCTAGTGAAGCAGTGAGTGTGGTTTGGCATAGTTAGAGAAGAGGTAACATATTGTTGAGATAAATAATCTTTTGGTTTATTCTATTGAGTAATAAAAAGATTATTTGGATAGTGTGTTCAGTGATCTTACCCTAAAGCTATTTGGGTAGTGGGTCCTTTTGTCTTCCATAACTCTTAACAGAGTTAGAATCTTTTAGCAGGGATTCAAAATCTCCTAACAGGGATTCATATGTACTGAATGTATTTCATAAGACTCCTAATAGAGTCCATCCTTTCACAAGGAATATTCATATTAGTGCATCTTTTGTGGGCATCTTTCCCACCATGGTTTACTCTTTGATCAAGAGGTTCCCTAGTCAACATATCTTGTGTCATTGTGTTATTGTGTATGAATAGCTTTCTATGGTTAGTAATTATATTGCTTACATGGTTAAATAATGTTGAAGTTGATAAAATTTATAATTATCTGATAACTGATTCAACCCCCCCTCTCATTTATCTTGGTGGACTTTACTTTCTAACAAGAAGAACATTTGTTGCACATTAAATAGGTATTGCAGAGATTGAAGGAAGACATTTTTTTGCTTAATTTGAATAAGTGTTCCTTCATGAAAGAGGAGATTGTATATTTTGGATTTGTGATTTCAGCTGATGGTTTGAAGATGGATCCTAACAAATTTGAAGTTATTTTGAATTGGCCTACATCTAAAAATTATAGTGAGGTAAGATCATTTCATGGTTTGGCAAGTTTCTACTGAAAGTTCAATTGAAATTTCAGTGCAATTTGTAATGCTATGATCGAGACTATGAGAGGAGATAAAAGAGAATTTAAGTGGACACATAGAGCTAATAAAAGTTTTGAGACCTTGAAGAAAAAGGTTTTTGAATTTCCTGTGTTAGCTTTACCTGATTTCAATAAGGTATTTCAAGTTAAATGTGATACAAGTGGTAGTGCAATAGGAGTTGTTTTGAGTCAAGAAGGTAAACCTGTTGCTTTCCTTAGTGAGAAATTGAATGATGCTAAAAGGAAATATTTTGTGTATGATCAAGAGTTATATGCTATTGTTCAAGCCCTAAATAAATGGAGACATTATTTGATAGCGAGTGAATTTGTGTTGTATGCTGATCATAAGGCTTTACAGTATTTGGGTTGTCATAATAAGTTGAATCAGAGACATATGAAATGGGTTGAGTATTTGTAGAGTTATGCATTTGTGATAAAACATAAGAGTGGAGTCACTAACTGAGTTTTTGATGCATTGAGTAGAAGAAAATATTTGATCACTGAAATGAGAATTGAAGTTCTTGGTTTTGATGACATGAAGGATTTGTATGAAACCAAACCTAATTTTTTTGAGCCATGGAGAAAGTGCAGAACACCTATTCAAGATCAGCCAAGTACTAAATGGGAAGACTATTTCATTCAAGAAGGTATTTTGTTTAAATGTATTAAGTTATGTATACTGAGAGGATTAATGATAACTAATTTGATAAAGGAGAAACATAGTAGTGGTTTGGTTGGACATTTTGACATTGATAAAATATTGAATTTTCTTAAGGAGAGATATTTTTGGCCATATATGTAGAAGGATGTTCAAACATTTGTGAGAAGTTGTGGAGTTTGTCAAGTTGCAAAGAGAGTCAATATGGATTTTGTTCTTGGCTTACCAAAGATAGCAAGAGGTAATGATTCTATACTTGTTATTGTGGATAGGTTTTCTAAAATGGAACATTTCATACCCTATAGGAAACAATTAGATACAGTGCATATAGCAAATCTTTTCTTTAACGAGATTGCATGGATTATCAAAGACTATCATCTCGGACTGACACAATAAGTTTGTTGGTTATTTCTAGAAGACTCTATGGAAAAAATTGGGTACCAAGATGAAGTATAGTTCTACATTTCATCCATTGACTGATGGATAGACATAAGTTGTGAATAGAAGTTTGGGTAATCTGTTGAGATGCTTAGTTGGAGAAAAACCGAGTAATTTGGATTCTATGTTGGCACAAGAGAAATTTGCATACAATAATTTAGTGAATAGGAGTACTAGAAAAAAACCTTTTGAGATTGTTAATGGCACACAACTGAGAGGTATATCAGATTTGAAGAACATTGTTGGAGAAGAAAAGAGAAGTGTTGAAGGAAAAGAATTTGCTAAGTTCATGAAGACATTGCATGAGGAAGTGAAACATAAGTTGGAACATAGTAATCAGAAATACAAGGACAAAGCAGATAGGTCAAGAAGACATAAGACATTTTTAGTTGGAGATGAAGTAATGGTTCATTTGAAGAAAGGAAGATTTCAGGTTGGAACCTATGAAAAATTGAAGATGAAGAAATTTGTTCCAGCCTGCAAGATATTGAGAAAGTTTGACAGTGGAAATGCTTATGATATTGAATTACCTAATGAAATGGATATATCACCTATATTCAACATTGTAGAATTTTCTAAATCTCATGAACCTGATGAAGAAATGACAATACTGAATGATTATCCTAAGAAGAAGACACAAGAATTTGAGTAGATTTTGGAGAAAAGAATTGGAAGAAGCACAAGAGGAAAAGAGTACATGGAATATCTGATAAAATGGAAGAACATACCAATTGAAGATAGTTCATGGATTTCACAATCTTAGTTGGATTCATCTCCACTTATACCTTTTGCATGATTCAAAAAATCATTTCTACAATAACCCCAGGTGTCTGATGCAGGAGCATCTTGGGTTCTTGGCAATCTTGTATCACCAAAAACATGTTAGAATTGTTAGATGTGCTCGGTAGCATCTTTAGGGCTCTCGCTGAAGTATTATTGTTTCCACCAATGGGGCTCAGTTCTTGCTCAGTTTGGTCATTCACCAAGTTGGTTTGGTTGTTCACCGAGTTGATTTTAGTTGCTCGATAGTCTTTCTCACCGAGTGGTTCATTTTTTATATTTGTTGAGGCCGACTTATGTATTTAATTTTGGTCATGGAGTTAAGGGTTGCATCAATCATTGGGAAGCATTTAGACATAAATCTAAGTCATTCCTTTCTCCAATGTTAGATCCAATGGATCTTTAGAGCTGACTTGTTCGGTGGCCTCTTGTATAAATAGAGTAGTATGTTGTAGTTTAGGGGGGACAATTTTAGAGTGGGTTGGAGAAGATATGATTTCAAAATTTGTAGATCCTAGCATGTATGAGGATTTTTTGTATTTGACTTTTGATTGTATTTGGCCATATAGAAACCTAAAATCCCTTTAACAAATAAAAAGATTTTATTTTGCAAAAACCCCTGATGAAAACATAATTTATTAATTAATTAATTAATTATTATGCCATTATCCTCTCCTATTTTAATTAAAGAATCCCTCCCAAAAGAATTTGAATCCAATTTAAATAATTTTCCCTCCAATTTATTGATTAATATTTAATAAATTGTGTCACAATCCTTAAATAAATTAAATATTTATTTAAACCCTAAAACCCCTAGAAACTTCTAGAAAACCCTAAACCTATCCACCCTTTCCTAATCCCATCCTAAACCTCCTTACAGGGTGATTCCTAGCCCTCTTAGTCTAAACCCTCATCCTTTGACTTCTGATCAACCCCCTCATTAATGAGCCTTACAAACTCATTAATGGCCCCTTACACCCTCATTAATGGATCTTATAACCTTTTAATGAAGCCTATGTCTCATCTTCCACCATTGTTCCCTAAGCACACTTCCCTAGTGTTTCTCACACATGTGTGAAAAATCATTAAACCTCATCCCCTTGACCTTACCTCTAACCATACCCCAAACTCTACCCCTAACCCTGACTCTGACCCTAACTCCCCTTTCTAACCCAATCCCTTCCTCAAATCCTATAAATACTCTTCATTCCAAGAGTAAATCACCAATTCACATAATCATTTCATGCATAGTTATAATGGTAAATTACTTCTATATTTATCTTAAATCCTGATATTAATAGATTTAACTCATTTCTATGCTTTCATAACTCACATTATCTTAGCATTAATGCATTAACATAGCTTATTTCATTTCTTTTCATATCATTTTCATCTCTTCACACTCATATTTAGATAAAATAAACTTAGCATAAGCATTTGTAGTTTAGTTCTCCATTCTAGCCTCATTTGGTTCCTTGTGGCTCTAGGGGAAAATCAAGTTCACCATACCTGATTTTGTGCCACTATGGGGTATCCTTGGTCCCTAAATGATCCTAAACCTTCCTAATCTACATTGGATACATGCTCCTAGTGTTTTGAGAGAACACCCACATACCTAATCCAAAAGAAAATCAAACGGTGACAAGGTACTCTCGTTGAAGCTTTTAATTTTTTAAAGTCTACACATGTTCTTAATAGGTTATTTTTTCACTATTCACATTTTGGAACACTCGATGGGACTCCACAATGCTTCACGACTTCTTTTTTTAAGGTTTTTTTAGCCAAAAGCCCACTTTTTAAAAAAATCTCATCCTATTCTAGGTGAATTCTCATACGAGTAAACTCCTTGGGTTTTTCCTCATATTGGAACTTATGTAAACTTGTACCAAAGGTTTCCATTACTCGTAGGGGACTTTTATGTGTATTTTAGGTCTTTTTTAAGCCTTGCGGCCTTGTTTACTCATACCAGGAGTCAAAGTGACTCGTAGCCTCCATCCTGACTCATACAAGTAAACACCTCAAAATACCCTTCCTTTTTTACTTGTATGGGAAACAAGGGGCATGTGTAAGGCCTTAAACTTGGGTCTAGATGATTTTTAGGGTTCATTGGTCCCTCCTGGTGCCTCTAGATGGAAAATTTTTAGTTTCTAAATCCATGATTTTGCAAGACCTCATTAGAAGAAAAAATATCACAAAAACATCAAATAATTAAGGCTCATTAACTATCTTGTTGGCATTAAGCAGTATTGCCACTAGTGACAACACTTATTAGCATTCTGAGTGTAAACCGAGCAGACAGTGCAAACCGAGCAGACAGTGCAAACTGAGCAGACAGTGCAAACCGAGCAGACAGTGCAAACCGAGCAGACAGTGCAAACCGAGCAGACAGTGCAAACCGAGCAGACAGTGCAAACCGAGCAGACAGTGCAAACCGAGCAGACAGTGCAAACCGAGAAGACAATGAAAACCGAGTAACATCTTGTCTACCGAGTCACCAATGCTTACCGAGTTCAATACCTACCGAGTGATCAGTATGAACCGTGCCTTCACTTCTACCGAGTGCATGACGATGCCGAGTAATGCAGTGGACGCCGAGTATCAGAAAGTCACTGAGTCAGTGTGAAGGAACCGAGTAACCATATTTGGGCCGACTTAGTAGCACTTATGTTTATTTGTCAAGCCGACTGTGCAATTGTAATTGTAATTAATTGTTTGAAATCTGTATATAAACAATGATGTAGAAATAAAAGAGATATGCAACAAGTAATGAAATATATGATACAGAATATATAAAAGAATAACAAAGGCAAAAATAAGCGAATTGCAGAAGGCTTCAGAAGTATAAGATACAGAAAAGACAAATTCATCACAGAAGGTGATCAGTACATCAGCGAATCTCATTCAGCAATCCAGTTGCAAAGCAGAGATCTACTGTTTCATTCTAACAGGTGAATCAGTACTAAATCCTTTAACCGGGTAGACTTAACAGTCTTTGTATAAATCTCTTTACCGAGTGCATACTTCACTGTATGTTTGTAAATCCTTTAACAGGGTGGATTTAGCAATCCTTATTGCTCCTAACAGGGCAGATCATCGGAAGTGATCAAATTGTAAGCCTTAACCGGCCAACTTTATTCTGCAGTATTAAAGCTTTGTGGGTTTCATCCCCACCCCAGTTTTACTTTCTTTTGGAAGGTTTCTGGGTAACCAAATCCATGTGTCTTTATTGTGAATGCCTTTTTTTAGTTTCATGCTTTCTGTATGCAAAGGTTAAAAGTAAAATACATGTTAAAATTAGAAGAGAATTCGAAGTTACTGATTCACCCCTCCCCTCTCAGTAACTTGGTTAATTCCTGAATATTTCCAACAATTGGTATCAGAGCTACATTGGTTCTCAAGACAAAGCTTAACTAGCTTGAGCAAAGATCCAGGACAATGGAGGTATTCAAACTGAACAAGGTGATTGAAAATGAAAAGCTAGATCTGGAAATGGCCATAGCTAAACTCAAAGAAGCAAAAGAACATCTTTCCCAATCCCTAAGAAGAAGGAAGGAACTTGCAAATCAGATGAATGATCAGAATTACATTGAAGAAAAGATTGAAGATCTTCTTCCCTCAAATAACTCAGATGAAGCAAACAATGCTATCAAAGAACTCCTAGAAAAGAATGGGTCTCTGCAGGAAGAAGTGAGAAAATTGAAAAGAGAACAAGAACTACACTCTACAAGATTCTGTGAGATCTTGGAACAGAAAAACAAGTTGAAAGATGAATTAGATGAAAGAAACATTGAAGTCCAAAACAAAACCCTTCAGCTAGAAAACCTAATTGATCAAATCTCTCATACAAATGAAGAAATTCTAAATCTAAGTTCAGAAATAGAAAACACAAAAGAAGAACTAAGATCTGAAAAGGAAATCAATCTAAGATTGATGGATGACCTAAATGCTGAAAAACAAATCAATGAAGGAATGCTGAAAAGTCAAGAAGACTTGAATCAGCTGTATGAACGAAATCTTCATAGGCAAAAAGGAAAAGCAGGACTTGGATACAAAGAAGAAGGCGAATCCTCTAAGCAAGGTACTAAAAGAAATCAAAAACCTACTTGTAATCATTGTGGTAAAATAGGACATACTTCAAATAAATGTTGGAACAATGAAAAAGCAGAATTCAATGGAAAATGTTATAGCTGCAATCAACCTGGTCATAAAGCAAATGAATGCAGGGAAAAACCTAGATTCAGAGGTAATTGTCACAAGTGCAACAAACAAGGTCACAAGGCATCCGAGTGCAGATCCAAGATATTTAATCCAGCAGAACAAATTGTGAAAGCAATGTTTGGATGGGACTACAACACCTGGTGTAGATGTCATTACTGTGGAGAATATGGACACATTGGCATGAATTGCATAAAACATCATCTAAGGAAAAGAGATACTACCATAAGATGTTTCAAATGCACTAAACTCGGTCACATAGCCAGAAACTGCATGAATGCCAGTGAAATTGAAGAAGGAAAGAAGAATGAAGCAACTAAGGTCAGGAAACAGGTCAGACAAAAATGGATTCCTAAAGCTACCGAGCAATCCAGTCCAAGTATTGGAATGGATGGCTCTACCGACTCAGACTAAATTTCCAAGGAAGCACTGGAACTGTACTCTCATAGATCAATCTCAAACAGTTCCAGAACCGAAATTAAAAGAAAAGTCTAAATCAGCATGCAAGATGCAGTGAGATCCGAGCGAGGTCGGTATAATCTTCACCGAGCGAGGTCGGTATAATCTTCACCGAGCGAGGTCGGAGCATTTATGAATTCTCGAGTTCACCGAGTTGCGAAGTCTTTTCCGAGCAATTAATTCTTGGTGGGTGACAGTCTGTCAGAATTCCTACCCTAATTTGAAATGAGCATTAATGACAGAATTTTAAACAAAAAGCAAGTAATCGAACTCATTCTTCACCGCGAATCTTTAAGCACTTTGAGAGCAGAAAATTTCAAGGGCAACCCGGCGATTTAATACTCTTGCGAAAGGAATTTTCTGTGAGCTACCATGGCATCATCCAGCACCTCAGCGAAGAAAGGATCAGACATGTTAGTCCAAGGGGAGTGGAAAGCACCAGATTTTAAGATCGTGCCCGCAGTTGCAGCCGCCCTAGATCCGAACGGAGCTCAATCTCAGATTCCTCCTAAGGTACTGCTTATCAACGATATCCGTAATCATTTTAACTGTTCTATTCAAGAAATGGGAAACCTAGAACTAGACATTGTGCGTGAGGAACTATGTGTGGATGGTACTTTGAAACCCGAGCACAAACATCTGGAAGATAAGGGTTTAGTCCACATTGCACATCTTCCTCGAAACTTTCGAGATAAATGGGTTAGGTACATTCTCAGCCAAGTACACGATGGCAAGATTTGGCTTGAGCAACCTATTGAGATCACAAGGAAAATGATTCATCATGTTACCGGTCTTCCCATGTTGAACAAAGCGAAAACTACCAAAACCCTAGGTCGGACGGAACTAGAGAAGAAAACCCTAGCCGAGTGGGATGGTAGAGGCATGAAGGTTAGCAGCATTACCGACGCCAAACTGAAGTTTGGTACACATATCATTGCACACAAGATTTACAGTTCTAGTCGACAGAACAGTGTCTCATGTGAAGCTGTTGACCTAGCATACAAAGTGGTCAAAAACAACTTGACATTTGACCTAGCAGACTTATTGTTGAAATAGTTCAACAAGAACATGGAAAGCATCAAAACTTCCAAAAACAATCCATGTAAGTTTGGATCTTTGATAGTCTGTTTATTCTTCTATGTTCAGAAATTCTTCCCTTCAAAAGGAAAAGTTGTATGGAGAAAAGATGTGCCTGTACTTTATGAAATTAATGGATACATCGCAGAAATGGGTGAAAACTTTGAAAGCATCATGGATAATTATTTTGAGTCTTTCAAAGAGAAAATGAATGACAGATTCCGGATTCCACAGAAATTGGTGGAAGATTAAAAAGATGATATCTGTTTTATGGTAGATTGTGATAATGTGTATATTCAAGCAGTTAAACCAAGAACTGTGTATGCAAAACCTCTTCCTTATGAGGTAAATATTGATGAAACCAAGAACATTATTGAAGCACTTCTAAATCAGCCTGTCAATCCCAAAGCCGCATATTTTGGAACATATGATGAAGCTAAGATGAGAATTGAACTAAGCATAAAGCTTGCACAGGCGGTAAACAAAGGAAAGAAAAGAATAGCTAAAATGCAAATGATAACCGAAGAAAAAGAAGAAATAGGTGAAAAAGAAGAGGAAAAGGATGAGAAAATAGAGGAACCAGAACCTGCAAAGAAGAAAGGAAAAGTTTTTATCACTAAGGCATCTGTGCCTCCCACTGCTGTGTTCACAAGGAGAAATACAAGAGGAAAGGCAGACAAGGCAGAAAAGGCAGATAAGGACATAGTATTCAAAAGGCCTCCTCTAACCCTTCAAGAAAAGCTCAAACTCTTCAGAGATGGATCAGGATCTGGAGTAAGTAACATAAAATCCTTGAGATATGAAACCAGATCGGAAGCAGAGCAAAAGGAAATAGAAGATGCTGTTGTTGAGAAGATGGGACAGTGGAAATACTCTCCTGAAGAAATTACCCCACAGGTTCCTGCAGTTCTATTGAATCCGATAAGAATGAGATGGAGCAATGCAAGGCAAACTGTAATAGACATATTTGATCAAAACCTAAGACAGTTGATGCCGAGCCTGAACAATGATGAAGTGAAGAAGGCACTAAAAGAGAATGAAAACAAAATGACACTGAAGTTCAATACTTGTTTGATTTTGATCAACAATATTGAATCGGTTGTGAAGGCTGCAAAAGCCACATGGAAGAACATTTACCACCTTCACCAACCGAGCATTGAAACTGTAATTATAAAGGATATTGAAGATGACAGCGATGAGCAAGAAGAAGACACCGAGGTAGATGATACTGTAAGGATAGCAGCAGAAGTCATTGCATCCCTTCCTACCTCTCCAGTGAAAGTCTCTACATCCAGCCCAGAGACACCTTCAAGCATGGTTGTGACAACTTCCACATTTGTCCAATCATCCCTAGCAACATCAGAGGCAGCTACCATTTCTTCTACCGAGCTGCAGTCTCCTGTACCAGTAAGTTTTCCAGCTTTTGAATCATCAAGTGTAAATATTGTAAGTTCTCCAGTAGAAAGTATACCAGTGTCAATAGCCAGCCCTATTTTATCTACTATCACTACTACAAGAGCATTAAGTACAGATAAGCCTAAGGCTCTACCGAGTATAAAATTTTTGGGTAAAAATATAGTTGAGGATATAGACCTAGACGAAGAGATAGAGATTCCTACTCTGGATTTTGCAAATCTCTCAACAGACCAGATGTAGAATATAGGTGAGATCCTCCAAAGGAAAGCAAAACAAAAGAAGCTTAAGGAGGAGAGAGACAAGGAGTATCAAATCATCAAGGATGCTAAGGACATTTTGTCTGATGCATTAGGCATTAAAGTAGACTCCTCCCAGCATGTTTTGTTACAATTGGCAGAAGCAGTTGAGAAATATAATGAGGACTCATCCGGGACAGAGAAGTTAGTTGAAAGAGCCGAGAAGAGATTCAACAATAAAGTGCTTGAGCACATTGCTCAGCACATAGCTATTAACCAAGTGGAATTATCTTCAGTTTTGTCTAACACAGAGTCTATTTATTCGAATGCTACCTCTCTTTTGGCCAGACTATGCAATTTTGCCGAGTTCACAAAGGATGTCAAAAATAAAATGAATAAAATGGATGAGGATATGAAGATTAGCATACAGAAGCTGCAACTTGAACCAAGTTCAAGCTCTGCTCATCACATGAAAATTTCACATCTATCCAATATGCAATCTGATCTATTGAAAGAAGACTCAAGGATCCGGACCACACTGCTAGACATCCAACACATGATCCTTCCCATCATGAATACAATGTATAAGCACATTGAACATTCCAGAACATTGATTCATGACAATCAGTTCTCCATAGCAGATCACATGATTGAACTCTCTGCAGAAATCCAAATTGCCATACAAACATGTAAAATTCTGCAAGAAAGTTGGGACAGAACCCTGGCACTAATAATGAAGGTACATTCTGATTTCTTATCAAATTTTGGATTCTCTCTGTAAATAAATTGTATATGCACCTTTGGCATTATCGTCAAAAAGGGGGAGATATGTATAGAAGGAGAGAGATGTATACTGTATAGATTTGTATAAGAAACAGTTAGCACATTGAAAGGGGGAGACAATGAATATAGCCCTATAACAAAGACAAATTTTGAAAAATCAAAATAAAACTCAGCATGATTCGGTGTATATAAATTTTGGCCAATAAGTGTTTTTGTCACTAATGCCAAAGGGGGAGATTGTTGGCATTAAGCAGTATTGCCACTAGTGACAACACTTATTAGCATTCTGAGTGTAAACCGAGCAGACAGTGCAAACCGAGCAGACAGTGCAAACCGAGCAAACAGTGCAAACCGAGCAGACAGTGCAAACCGAGCAGACAATGAAAACCGAGTAACATCTTGTCTACCGAGTCACCAATGCTTACCGAGTTCAATACCTACCGAGTGATCAGTATGAACCGTGCCTTCACTTCTACCGAGTGCATGACGATGCCGAGTAATGCAGTGGACGCCGAGTATCAGAAAGTCACCGAGTCAGTGTGAAGGAACCGAGTAACCATATTTGGGCCGACTTAGTAGCACTTATGTTTATTTGTCAAGCCGACTGTGCAATTGTAATTGTAATTAATTGTTTGAAA
Source organism: Chamaecyparis obtusa (assembly GCA_027943335.1). Taxonomy (NCBI): domain Eukaryota; kingdom Viridiplantae; phylum Streptophyta; class Pinopsida; order Cupressales; family Cupressaceae; genus Chamaecyparis; species Chamaecyparis obtusa. The sequence continues at coordinate 1,539,941 of BSBK01001723.1, forward strand.
TCTGTATATAAACAATGATGTAGAAATAAAAGAGATATGCAACAAGTAATGAAATATATGATACAGAATATATAAAAGAATAACAAAGGAAGAAATAAGCGAATTGCAGAAGGCTTCAGAAGTATAAGATACAGAAAAGACAAATTCATCACAGAAGGTGATCAGTACATCAGCGAATCTCATTCAGCAATCCAGTTGCAAAGCAGAGATCTACTATTTCATTCTAACAGGTGAATCAGTACTAAATCCTTTAACCGGGTAGACTTAACAGTCTTTGTATAAATCTCTTTACCGAGTGCATACTTCACTGTATGTTTGTAAATCCTTTAACAGGGTGGATTTAGCAATCCTTATTGCTCCTAACAGGGCAGATCATCGGAAGTGATCAAATTGTAAGCCTTAACCGGCCAACTTTATTCTGCAGTATTAAAGCTTTGTGGGTTTCATCCCCACCCCAGTTTTACTTTCTTTTGGAAGGTTTCTGGGTAACCAAATCCATGTGTCTTTATTGTGAATGCCTTTTTTTAGTTTCATGCTTTCTGTATGCAAAGGTTAAAAGTAAAATACATGTTAAAATTAGAAGAGAATTCGAAGTTACTGATTCACCCCTCCCCTCTCAGTAACTTGGTTAATTCCTGAATATTTCCAACATATCTTGCATGTTTAGGAACTAAAAAACATTGTTTCTTGGGCTTAAAATGAACTCTTATTCACTCTCGAATGCCTAGAAAGCAAGAAAATTGTGCATCTTTCCTAAATGAATCAAAATCATTCCTGATAAGTCATAAGGAAATCAAAATCACTTTTAATGTTTTCCTTTTGGCTAAAAATAACTTCATTCATTCAAACTTAAGTGATTTAGGGTTTTTATGCAATCTAGGAACACTTCAAAATTTCAGTGCTTTAAGAGGACTAAAACTACATATCATTCCTAATCAGTTCCTAATCAATCCTAATCCATCCTAAAGGTTCTTAAATCAATCTTGATGCATTTTTATTGGCTGAAATAAACTTCATTTTCAAAATCTTAAGTGTTTTCAAATTTTTATGCATTCCTAAGGCAATCTAAGAACACCTCATTTTGGCTCTAAAATTGAATCTTAAAGCACAAAATCTTGAATGACCCTAAAGAAATAAATCAAAGTCAATCTCAAGATTAATTACATTAGAGTCCTAAAATCAAACACAATCTCGAATTCCCAAAGTGAAAACAAAGCAACTTCATCTCATTTCAAAGTTCAATTTGGGATCCTAAAAGAGAAAAATTCAATCTTGAATGCAAAAGGGGTAAAATACTTGCAAACATATTTCAAAGAATCAACAAATTAAAATCCTAAACATATGTTTTTGCAAGTCTTGGTTTGAAAAACACTTAAATCAATTTGGAAAAGAACTCTTCATGGTGTGCTTCTAGGATTTTCTTTCAAATCTACAAAAATCCCATTTAGACTAAGAGACATAAAACAAACTAAACTTGGACAAGTTCATTTGTTCTCCTTCTAGAGAGGCTTGTCCAGAGAGAAAAGTACTTCCTCTTTTGAGAACAACCTCAAACTGGTACTTCCTTGGTCAGTATAGAAATAAAGAGTTGAGAAAACTCTTGCTTCATCCCCTCAAGCTCCAGTGATGTGTGTTGATGGTAGCCTGAGGTAGGTGAATATCCCTACTATTTTGGCACTCTCAACTAGGTTCTTAAGTGAGTTGTGTGCATAGAAATTGATTGGGAGTACACCATAGACCAAATTAGACACTTGCTAAAATGGAGGCTTCCTAATCTACTCCCGAAGGTATTAAAATATTTGTGCAAGGATCGATCCAAGTAGCTTCCCAAATCACCTAAAGATTACTCACCATCTATATCCCTTTCGGGGTACCAAGTTGTGGGAAAATATTTTGATACTAGCTTGTCTCTAAGTATTCCTTGCTTGAAGTGTTTTTTGAAGTTCCAATCCTCAGTGAAAACATCTATTAGAACATACACATTTTTGGGAACACTATTAGAATCGGTAATCATCATTTTCTTGTATCCCATAAAGTTTCTTTGTCCTTTGTTGGGATTTCTTTCAGAATATCTCTTGGGTCTTTTTGTTCTTTTCCATTTGAGACAAATCAAAATTGGAAGAAAAATTGGGAACCTATCAAAAATAGATCAAGTCATACAAAAGAATTGATTCAATCCAATTGCCAAAATCCTTCCAAGTTATGTCTGATTCGATCAAACACAAGAAAGCTAAGCTACCTGATTACCAGGTCCATCAAGAGAAGAAGATTGTAGAAAGAGACCTAAAAGATCACTGGCCTTCCCTAAAAGAAATCCAAGAAGAAGAAAAATATCAAGAGAAACTAGATAATGTGGGTTACAACGCAAGAGTGAAACAATTTGTAGCCCAATTCCAGGTCAATCGTCTCTATGTCAATCTAGAGAGAGAAGACTAGTTTTGGCTCATCATATATCCATCATTCCTTCATAATACCACAATCCTATCTCACCATCTTGGCATCCTAGATCATCCTTAGTTGCATCCTTGCATCATCATCCCCTTAGCTTGCATCGTAGTTCATCCTCCTAACAACATCCTTGCATTATTTATCATTTTCCTAGTTGCATCATAGGTCTTCCTTTTCAACTACATTTAGGTCATCCTCTTAGAATAGAATCATCTAGTCATCCTCCATCATCCTTGCATCAACAATCCACAATTATAATCCTTGCATCCATCCTTATCTCAAATCCATAATCTATCATCCTTGATCTCAAATCCTGAATTCAACATCTAAGTCAAAATCCATCATCCTTGAACCAAATCCAGTGATCCAAACCCATACACTTCATGTCATATCCTTTGAGTTGCTACAAATCCTTATCCTAAATTAAAAATCTCCACCCTTTGACTAAGCATTTTCTAGGGCATCCTATACTTTTCTTTGTAAGCCTCATCATCTCGAGCAAGAGATTGGCGTGTATTGACAAGAATCTTGTCTTCCAAAGATCATCTGTCTATCTTAGGTTAACAATCCTATCCTCATTGATCCTACATTAGGAAGAAGAAACTCATTTCCAAAAATAATTAATCCTCCACCATCCTCGTCATCCAATATCTTCCATCATCCTCAATCTAATCAGCATCCCACCATCCTTCAATTGTTCTGAAGCCTTGCATCATATCCTTAGGTTTTGCATAGTCTTATCCTAATCCACCATCCTTAGGTTTCTTTAGATTTGCATCCACCATCCTTAGATTTTTTAGGAAGCATCTTGCATCCACCCATTATCAACATCTTCATCCTTAGATATGAGTCCCATGTCTGTCGAGACGTGATCTAGGAAGAGAAGAAATATGGATCCCAACCTGGCCACTAGTTCATCCAATCCCAACAATCCTACCAATGCGATGGTGACCTATAATCAAAAAATCCCATAGGTTGAGAATGTGTGGGAAGATCTAACCAAAACCCCCATGTTGTTCTCCATGGAAGCATTCATTATCCAACTAGGGCATGCAAAAATGGTAAGTGCAATCATTGATCAGAATCGACAAGCCATATTGGAAATATTTGCACAAGAAGGTACTTTCATTCCACCACATAGCCATCCCCTCATCCCCATAAAAATAATCCATATCCCAGCTGAAGCCTATTCCCTCGTCATCTAACAAATCCATGATCCTAACTTGAAAATATCTCAAGTAGTCTTACCCATCTCCCATCTCTTGCAAAGAAGCTTCGCAAGTTCCACAACACAAACAATAGTGCAATCAACTTCCTTTTCTATTATGGGAACACCACCATCATTTGCAGCATCTCAAGTTGTCACTCAGGCCCAAAGCTTCGTACAAAACCAACCTCCACCTCCAACATAAGCTGCCACACATGAAGTTCCTCCACCTTCCATGAGCCAACTAGAATCATCCTTTCCAAGGGTGACACAATCATTCCCCTATTTCACTCAACAAGCTTCTGCATCAATACCATCCTTTCCAGAGCCAATGCAAGCATTTCCCTCCTTCACTCAGTAAGCCTCCACATCAGCACCATCTTTCCCATGGGGAACACAAGCATATTCTTCCACCTCTCAATAAGGATTCACCCAATCATACATTCCACCTCCACCTTTCATTTCTCACACACAAGCCCAACAAACTACCTTCATAATAGGGATGCCCTTCATGGGCCCTCAAAATATAGCATCTATATTCGAGAGTCCCATCATCAGTTCTGCATCGCAACTCCCACCACAAAATGGCTCCCATTGGGGCCTCACCCAAGAAAAAATGCATGCCTTGGGTATACCGAACCAACCCCACATATCCATTCCCACAAACCAACAAGACACTTTCCCCTAAGTAGTGCAACAACAACCATCACAACCTCTGCCAGCTTCATCCTTTCCTTCATATACCAACTATCTATCTATACCACACACTACTTCTCAAATAGTTCCACCACCACAACATTAGAGTTCTGCCCATCTCACCAACTACCTCGCACAACCACCTCCTACCACCAATTTCCATATAGCTACTCTACCACTCATTAATGTAGTAATGCATACCACATACATTAGCCAAGCCAAAATCCAAGTGCATTAACGCCAATCCTATCAACAAGATGCACCATTCCATTAGCCTCCTCCATAGTAGTAATACTTCCCAAAATGCAACATAAACATCCCATCATCCCCCAATAGCAATAAGCATCATCCTATCCATCATAGCAACAACATCCCATCATCCCCCAATAGCAATAAGCATCATCCTATCCATCACAGCAACAACATCCCATCATCCCCCAGAAGCAACAAGACACTCCATACATTCCACATCAATACACTCTCGCACCTCAACAATAATATACTCCCTAGTAACTATCAACCTAGAATCCATTTCAATCAGCATATCTTTCTAGGCAATCTCCATATCCCAATCTGCAATATCCACCACAAAATCATTCTTATTCACTAGCACCATCAGATCATTTCCCAATGGGAGTACCCACTCCAACACCAATCAATGCTGAATGTGAAGAAATGAAGAATACTCTTACAGAGCTTAAGGCCATAACAGAGACAAAGGCCTTCAAATTTGATGAGGTCTATCTATATCCCTTTGATAGATCAATCATAGCAATCCCCTTTCCCAAAAAGTTCAAGACACCCAAGTTCAAAAAATATCATGGGAAAGGAGATATGGTTAGCCGTGTCAAGGAATTCTATATGGCTTGCCAAGAAGTGGCCTACAGTGACAATTTCCTCATGCACCTATTCCCCAAGAGCTTGGGAGGAACCACTATTGAGTGGTTTTACAAGATACCCTATGGGACCATCACAACCTTTGCAGAACTCTCTAAGAATTTTGTAGCCCAATATAACCATAATGTTAAAAATCAGCTATCTTTGTTAGACCTTTTCAACTCAAAGAAGAAAGGAGGAGAGAGAATAGCTGATTACTTGCAACAATGGAAAAACTTAACTACAAGGTTATCATTTCATGAGGATAAACTACATCTAAACCTACCAAGATATCAAAGGCAAAGGGATAGACATTGAAGGAGGTCTCCTAGACAAAGGCACCATCTGACACTACAAAGTGTTGGAAACTGCAATTGAAGCTTTTGTTGTATTGTCATTGATGTCAAAACTTAACTGGTAAGACTGTTGCTATCTAAGAAAGTACTATATCTATTGATTGATGAGAAGGATTAGGGAAAGGGTGATAATAATAGAACCTAGAGAAAGGTTGAGTTATTTGATACTTCAATGAGTACTTAACTATGTGGCACAATGATAAGATAATGTATTGTTTATCTAAGTAAGAAGAAAGACTAAACTAGTAAGCTTAACCAAGCAAAAGTGAAGAAATCTAGTTTAAGCCAAGTGATGTTAGTGTCGACCGAGCCCATATATGCCAAGTAAATTCAGTGTTGACTGAACATTAGTTTATTGTCAAGGGAGACAATTGTAGTCGAGGGAAACAGTTTGAAGAGATGACTGAGCTACGCAGTGATGACCGAGGAGATGAACATAGTATTGACTGAGCGTCAGTAATTTACATTTGAGGAAGAATTCAGATTCCTAGCCAACATAGTTGAATTCTTGGATTATGTAAATTGTGTTGACTTTATTAATTGACTGTATGGAGCATTTAATGCATATTAAACTCTTTTATTGTGATTTCATAAAGAGATTGAAGATGTTTCTAGAAGGTTGTATGAAGGACTTAAATGTTGGAAGGATTCGATGAATCTAACCTAACCCTAAGATCCATGGAGGAGATTAAGCGACAAAAGAGAGAGCTACCTATCGAAGAGGTATTAAAGAAATCCTAAGTATGAGTTAAGAGAGATGTTGGAGTTGTTGATGTTATTGACTGAAAAAGAAGAAAGGCTGAAGGTGGAGTTGATCAAAGTTGTGATTTCTTGAAGGAATTTCTGAGTAGATCAGTGATGGAGATGGAAATGGAACTCAGTCAGTAAGCTAGCATATATGTGAGAATTGGATATAGTATTTTCAAAGTGAGTTGTATGTTTTTCAGATCAAATACTACTGCTACTTTCTAACCATTGTATTAGTCAAACTCCTTTAATCAAGGTTGACCTAACAGTCATTGTTTAAATCCTTTAATCAATGTTGCATTCTAATGCAATGTACTTAAGTCCTCTAACAAGGTGCACTCCTAATAGGGTGGTTGAAATCCTTTAACATAGTCACACCTAGCAGTGTGTTTTTAAACCTTTGATAGGGTTTGCTTTTCAAAGAGCTCACTTCAAAAGAGTGAAAATACCAGTAACATGTTACAAAGTGATTTTTCCCAAATTGGGTTTCCACTATAACTCCTAGTGGAAATACTTGTGTGAATGTTTGGTTTGAACATTTCTATGTTTTGCAAGTTAAATAGTATTGGATAGTGGACTGCATTGTTATATGTTTCTAGCATACATTCAGTAATGACTGAGTAGTGTTGGCTATTAGAGTTGAGTTGTTAAAGTGTTTAAAAGTTTAATTGATATATCTGGTCCTAAGAACAACTGATTCACCCCTCCCTCCCCTCTATTTTTCTAAATCATATTAACAATTGTTATCAGAGTTGTTGGTGCTTACACAGAACAAGTTTGAAGGTACTTCAAGCAAGTGATCAAGATGTATAAAAAGGAGGTACCGAAGTTGAATAAGGAGAACTTCCCTGCATGGCAGAGTTTGATGAAATTGCATCTAGCTGGTATTGGTGACTCGACAAAATATTATGTTGAAAATGACTGTGTTACACCTACTTCACCTTTGACTGCTAAGGAGATGAGAGCTAAATAGGAACACAACCAATCAATGTTGGAGATTGCATCTACCTTAAGCTACCTAGAATTTGAAGACATTAAAGATTTCACAAATGCAAAGAAAATTTGGGACACTCTTGCAAACATCTATGGTGGTGACATAAATGTACTAAGGGCAAAGGCTAAAATTCTGAGAGGTAAGTTTGATGAAATGATAATGCAAGAAGGTGAAAATATTTCTCAATATTGTGGTAGAATCAAGGAGGTAGTAAATGCTATTAGAGGAGATAATGGAACTATTGAAGATGAAACTGTTATTGGAAAGGTATTAAGAACTTTGCTTCCTATATATGCCATTAGAATTTCAGCAATTCAAGAATCTAGATGTAACCTTGGTAATGTTCTAACTTTGGAAAGTCTTGTTGGTAAGCTTACTGCTTTTGAGCTTTCTAACTATGATAACTACACTGTTGCTAATGTTGTATTTACATTCAAGTCACAAATGGTTTTTCAAAAGTCTAAGAAGGAAAAAGAAAGGTGTATAAGTGAAATTTAAAGTGATAGTGACACTTCTGATGAGGAACTAGAGGATCTTGAAGCTCTTATGGCCAAATGATTGAAAAGAGGAAAAGGAAAATATAAAGGTAAACTTCTTATCATATATTTTTCATGTAACAAAGTTGGCCATATAGCTACAAGATGTCCTGATAGGGATGAAAAGGATGAGGAAAGAGAAAGAAAGTACAAGGATAAGAGAGAAAATAGAGGTTATCGAAGGTACAAGGACTACAAGGATAAAGGTAAGAAATCCTGCTACATTGCTGAAGAAGAAACTAACACCGATAATGATGATTTTGAAATTGAAGTGGTCTATGTTGCTATGAAAGATGAGTCTGATGAAGATGAGAAAACTGCACTTGTTTCTTATGTGAGCAAAGGTGATAAATGGATTATTGATAGTGGTTGCTCACACCACATGACTGGTGACAAAAGCAAATTTGATACCCTAGATCATTACAAAGGTAGAAGTGTTAAGTTTGGTAATGATCCACCATGTCCTATAAAGGGTAAAGGATTAATTAAGCTGACCTATAAGATCACTTGTGAAAATTCTTATTGGGTTGAGCGTCTTAACTATAATTTGCTAAGTGTTGCACAGCTTAATAGCACTGGTTACCGAGTAGAGTTTCATCGTAGAAAGGCTAAAATATTTGATGCCACTGGTGAACTGATTGGAAGTGGAGAACAAACAAGAGGTAATTTGTTCTATCTAGACCTATTTGAAGAGACATGCTTGATTGCACAATTTGATGATATATAGTTATGGCATAAGAGGCTATGTCATGTTAACTTTGACAATTCGGTAAATATTAGTAAAAAGAAGAAAGTTAGAGGATTGCCAAGATTGAAGAAACTTGATAATGTGATGTGCAAACAATGTCAGTTGGGTAAAATGAAAAATTCTAGTTTCAAGAGCAAGACTTTTACTTCTTAAAATGTTTTAGATTTGGTTCATATTGACCTTTGTGGACCTATGGGTGTACAAAGCTATTGTGGTGCTAAATGGTTTATTCTATTTGTTGATGATTACACTAGGATGATGACTGCAATGTTTTTAAAAGAAAAATCTAATGCATTTCAGTTGTTTAAGTGCTATTTGGAAAAGGTTGAAAAGGAGATATGTAGAAACCTGAAATGTCTGAGATCTAACTGAGGTGGAGAGTTTATATAAAATGAGTTCAATCCATTCTGAAATGATAGAGGAATCAAGAGACAGATGTCTGCACCTAGAACACCTCCATAGAATGGTATAGCTGAGAGAAGGAATAGATCTATCATGGATTTTGCAAGGACACTAATGACTGAGAAGAATGTTGCACAAAAGTACTGGAAAGAAGTTGTAAGTATAGTTGTTTATACCTTAAATCGAGTACAAATAAAAAAAGGTACAAATGTTCACCTTATGAATTATGCCACGGTTATGCACCTAATGTAAAATACTTTAGAATCTTTGGGAAAAAATACTATATACTAATAGATAATAGGAATGGAAATTTTGATGCAAAAAGTGATGAGGGCATATTCCTAGGTTAGTCCATAAAGAGTAAAGCTTACAAGTGTTTGAACTCTAAATATAACAAAATTGTGGAAAGTGTAAATGTGAAGGTTGATGAATATGTAGAGAAAAATGAATAGGAAAGCAAAAGAGAACTTGAAGATTATAGATATTTTTCTATATAGAAGAAGGAGAGGCAAGTAACACACTTGCACCTGATGCAGAGTCTCAAGTAAGAAATGTCAAGCATCAGGGAGATAATGTCGAGCATCAGGAGGATTTTACCGAGCGACAGGAGGATGTTGTCAAGCATCAGGAAGAGGTTGTCAAGCAATCAAAGGCTGAATATGATAATCTTATTGATGAACCTGAAGAGCAAGGAGAAAATAAAGTTGAACCTACTTTGGCATAGTATGTAAGAAGACATCACAAGCCTGAGAAAATCATTGGAGATAAAGAAAATGAAGTTCTGACCAGAAGCAAGTTAAGAGATCCTACATGTTTATTGTGTGAGTTTGAGCCTAAGACAAGAAGGGAGGCATTAGAAAATGAAGGTTGGATTCAAGCTATGAATGAGGAGATAGACCAAATAGAAAAGAGTGATACCTGGACTCTGGTGCCTAGACCAGAAAAAAAAAATGTCATTGGAACAAAATGGGTATTCAGAAATAAGCTTAATGAACATGGACAAATCACAAGGAACCAAACAAGGTTGGTATACAAGGGTTATGCACAAGAGGAAGAAATAGACTATGGGGTGACATTTTCCCCTGTAGCAAGATTAGGAGTGAGAACTCTAATTGCATATGCTGCTTACAGAGATTTCAAGGTATGCCAAATGGATGTCAAGTCTACATTTTTTAATGGTATATTAGACAAAGAAGTGTACATTGAGCAACCTGAAGGATTTGTTGATCCAAACAAGAGACATATGTTTGCAAGATGAATAAGTCATTGTATGGATTGAAGAAAGCCCCCAGAGCATGGTATGAGAGGCTGCACAATTACTTGATACAGATTGGATTTTCAAGGATAAATGACAACAACAATTTGTACATGAAAGATGAAGAAGGTAAAGGGATTTTTTTAGCTAAAATTTTTGTAGATGATATCAGATTTGGGTGACAAGATGCCCTGTGCAAGAAATTTTCAAATGAGATGCAAACTAAGTTTGAAATGTCTATGTTTGGTGAGATAAAATTCTTTGTTGGTTTGCAAGTCTATCAGATGGAGAAAGGAATTTTTATCACACAGTCTAAATATGTTAAAGAGATACTGAAAACCTTTGGTATGGAGGATTCAAGGCTAGTAAGTACTCCCATGGCTATTGGATAGAAACTGTCTAAAAATGATGATACTGCTTAACCGAACAAAACTCTGTATAGATCCATGATTGGAAAGCTACAATATGTTGTTCATAGCAGACCTTATATTGCTCTAGTAGTTGGGATTGTAGCATGATTCTCTACCAATCCTAAGGAAAGTCATATGATGGTTGTGAAAATAATAAAGAGATATTTGAAAGGGACTAAAGACTATGGACTGTACTATAAGAAGCATGAGAGATTTGAACTAAGAGTCTATACTGATGCCAATTGGGTGGGAAATGTGGATGATAAAAAAAATTACTAGTGGTGGAGCTTTCTTTCTTGGATAGAGATTAGTCTCCTAGACAAGTAAGAAACAAAATTGCATTTCCCAAACTACAACTAAAGCCAAGTATGTAGCAATTGCAGTGAACTATTCAAACCTGGTATGGATTAAGCAATTGTTGAAAGGCATGAAAGAGGAGATCACTGAACTAGTTCTCATATACCGTGACAACACAATTGCTATCAACATATCAAAGAACCCATTGATGCACATAAAGACCAAACACATTTCCATCAAGTATCATTACTTGAGGGAATTGGTACAAGATAAAGAGGTGAGAATGGAATATGTGAATACAAAGGAACAACTAGCAGACATATTCACCAAATCTTTACCTAAGGATGCTCATGAATATCTTAGAGGTAAATTAGGGGTTCTTCCCCTAACTGAGGCTGCCTAGTCAAGCTAGGAGCACTGTGTCAAATGTGTTGCACAGAGTATCTAAAAAATTGATGCAGAAAAGTTCACACTTTAGGAGCGGCCTAGAGTTGTGAAAAGTATAGAAAAGTTGTAATTAGTCATAAGCAAGATGACAGAGGGAGAAATATTGTTACTAAACTAACAAGATGACATCTACACCTGAAAGATGCAAGTTGTAGATATTGTTTTGGCATTATTGTCAAAGAAGGAGAGATTCAGAGATGAAAACACATAAAAAGGAAATCATTCAAAGACTCAGAGGAAGAGAGACACATAAAATATTCAGAGGGATTAACTATGTGGATGGTCAAGAAATCTAGGCTAAGTGATTCAGAATCAAAATAAAGCTAAGGATATTACAAATATTTCTATTGGAATGACAAAGTTTTGGATTGGTTGGTGAATCATGTGTTATTCATATGGTGTTTCCATTAATGCCAAATAGGGAGATTGTTGGAAACTGCAATTGAAGCAATTTTTGTATTTTCATTGATGTCAAACCTTAACTGGTAAGACTATTGCTATCTAAGAAAGTATTATATCTATTGATTGATGAGAAGGATTAGGGAAAGGGTGATAACAATAGAACCTACAGAAAGGTTGAGTTATTTCATACTTCAGTGAGTACTTGATTATGTGGCACAATGATAAGATAATGTATTTTTTATCTAAGTAAGAAGCAAGAGTGAACAAGTAGGCTTAACTGAGAAAAAGTGAAGAAATCTAGTTTAAGATGAGTGATGTTAGTGTCGACCAAGCCAGTATATGCCAAGTAAATTTAGTGTTGACTGAACATCAGTTTATAGCCGAGGGAGCCAACATTAGCTAAGGGAAATAGTTTGAAGAGATGACCGAGCTACATAGTGATGACTGAGGAGATGAACATAGTATTGATCAAGCATCAGTAATTTACATTTGAGGAAGAATTCAAATTCCTAACCGACATAGTTGAATTCTTGGATTATGTAAATCATGTTGACTTTATTAATTGACTGTATGGAGCATTTAATACATAGTAAACCATTTTATTATGATTTCATAAAGATATTGAAGATGTTTCTAGAAGGTTGTATGAAGGACTTAAATGTTGGAAGGATTCAATGAATCTGACCTAACCCTAAGATCTACGGAGGATATTAAGCGGAAAAAGATAGAGCTACTTATCAAAGAGGTATTAAGGGAATCCTAAGTATGAGGTTAAGAGAGATGCTGGAGTTGTTGATGTTATTGACTGAAAAATAAGAAAGGTTGAAGGTGAAGGAGTTGATCAAAGTTGTGATTTCTTGAATGAATTTCTGAGCAGATCGGTGATGGAGATGGAAATGGAACTTAGTCAGTAAGCCAACATATATGTGAGAATTGGATCTGTTATTTGCAAAGTGAAGTGGATGTTTTTCAGATCAAATACTATTGCTACTTTTTAACCATTATATCAGTCAAAATCCTTTAATCAAGGTTGACCTAACAGTCATTGTTTAAATCCTTTAATCAAGGTTGCATTCTAATGGAATTTAATTAAGTCCTCTAACAAGGTGCACTCCTAATAGGGTGGTTGAAATCCTTTAATAGGGTCACACCTTGCAGTGTGTTTGTAAACCTTTGATAGGGTTGGATTTTCACAAAGCTCACTTCAGAAGAGTGAAAATGTCATTAGCATGTTACAAAGTGGTTTTTCCCAAATTGGGTTTCCACTACAAATCCTAGTGTCAATACTTGTGTGAATGTTTTGGTTTAAACATTTCTATGTTTTGCAAGTTAAATACTGTTGGATAGTGGACTGCATTGTTATATGTTTTTGGCATACATTCAGTAGTGTTGGTTATTAGATTTGAATTGTTAAAGTGTTTAAAATTTTAATTGATACATCTAGACCTAAGAACAACTGATTCACCCCTACTCTCTGATGTTCTAAATTGTATTAACACAAAGATGATTCACATAGAAAACCTAGTAATGAAAAGCCTCACTACTAAAAAAAGAACAAGAATGTTGTCACTAACAAAGCCAGTGACACTAAGCATGTCCAAATTGTTGTGGTCAATCCTACACCTACTCCTGCATATCAACAACAACAACCTCAAGTCAATCAACAACTTATACAACACTATCAATGGAAAGTAAACCAAGAAAATTAGGATAATGCCATATCAACAACCCCAAATTAGAACAAGCCTCAAGTTCATACCCATCAATGACATACCTTCACACCCCTTGGTGAACCCCTGGACATAATATTCTATCGAATGGCTAAGGCTAATCTGATTACCTATCCTCTAACTCAAAAATTTAATGATGAAACTCCCAAGCCAACATGGTACAAATATCATGACTAATATGACTATCATCATGTTAAAGGACACACTACCCTGAGGTGCATGAAACTAAAGAACTATATCCAAGATCTTATTGACAAAAAAGAGATCCAAGTGGACACACCAGCCCAACCCTTTCCAAATTCCAATTTGCAAATCTATCAGAACGTGTTCCCTAAATACATCACTAGGAAGAACCAATTCAATACCAATCCTCAACCCTAGAACCAAGGAAAAGGCAAAAAAGGAGACCATGCTGACCATAAAGACTATACTATTGTCAACATCAACTATGACAAATTTTTTAGATGCATAATCCAAGTTGAGCCTACAGTCAATGTCATCCATGTCAAGGGAGTAGACAGTCAGTGTGTTGTTACCACATGAAGAGGTTAGATATCTATTTCTGGTCCTAATCCAATGCCTACAAACACTGCATACTATAACCTTCTAGAACATCTTGGGAATACACCTTCCCAAATCTCCATCCTCAACCTTCTTCGCACTTCACCCATCCATCAAGAGATCCTCAACTGAGCCCTTAAAGAAGGACATGTCCCCACAAACATTATTACCATCCAGTTTGAGAACCTCATGGGACACATATCAGCATCATGTGCTCTTTCCTTCAAGTCATCTAACATACCATCTGTTGAGTCTGACCACAATCTCCCTCTCAGTATCACCATCATGGTCAGAGAATTCACCATCAAAAGGGTCATGATAGATAATGGCTCAGCCCTAAAATTGTGTACTCTAAAGTTCATTCAACAAGTTGTATTCATAGAGGCTGACATATCACATGCTATTATCACCATTAAGGCATATAATAACTTGGAGCATACCTCAGAAGGTACTATTCTATTGCCAATCAAGTTGGGCTAAACAATTCAAGGCACCATCTACCATGTTGTTGATCTAGACCTAACATATAACTTCCTCCTCAACCGACCATGAATCCATTCCATCAAAATTGTACCATCTACTTATCACCAGTGCCTCAAATTTTCACATCAAGACACTGAGATCACAATCCATGCAGATCCCCAACCCTTCACATACTGTCATGCATTGCAAGCTTCATTCCCCCATTACACCCATTTTCCTAGAATCAACATTGGCACTTCCATTGCTAGCTCATCCTGATCCCGTAGTGATCTAGAAACAATCCTAGCCTCCACCCTATCTTCCATCAAGATCAACAACTAGGGTTGTGGTGAGTATAGCCTAAATGATACATTTGCAGTAGGATCCCTACCACTTGATCCACATACAAAAGGGTTCCCAAGCCACCAAAGCAAGCCTACTCCAACCAAAACTAAAATCAAGCAGTTGGGGCCATTAACATTTGTTTCCCATGGAAACATAAATAGTCTAGAGATGGATCCTAACATCAACAGGTGGCTATACAAAGATCCCCGACATCCTGACACTAAGATCCTTAGTTACTTCAAAGATAAATATCCCTCATCGCACAAATATGCTATAGAGCAATGGAATTATAGAGGTGGTGGTCTAGGACCAGAAGAAAGTGGAAGCAAAGATCCAATAAAGCCCTCAAAAAACCATAAACATCAAGGCTCTGGCTTTAACACCCCTCACTTGCGCATACAAGAACCCAATACCACAATTGGGGGCACTAATACGCCCAATGTCACCCTCTTGAATATCCATGATGACCTTGTAGAAATCAAAGATATCCCTAAAGAGGAAGAAAAGAAATACTACAATGACATCTTTGATGATGATACCCTCCTAGGAAATTTTGTCCTCCATCAACTCACCACTAATTTCATTGAACTTCCCATCATCCATTCCAAACTCATAGACTGGGATCAACAAAGTGTAATGCATATCGATGAGTTCCAAAGCACAAAAGTGCTTCTAAGGTACATGGGAGCATCAGGCCAGCAATCTAATCAAGAACAAGAACCATCTCATGCCTGCAAGCTCGGCCCTAAGGGATACTTTGGGGAAGAGGAAGTCTTTAGCAGAAAAATTGAAAATGAAAAAGAAAAGAATCGGTCCTTATGTGAAAACCCCTCTGGGGCACATTTTGACTCTAAAAAAGTAAAAATAAAGGGTTTATCTTTTGGTGAAAACTTGATCTATGAGGTGCCACAAAATGAGGACTTGCCTCTTCCCCCCATCTAGGACTATCGACCAAAGCAATCATCAATCCTCATTGAGGAAATAAAGCCAGTCAACTTGGGAACTAAAGAATATCCAAGGATCACTTACATTGTAACATCTCTAACTAAAGCAGAAGAAATGGTTTTCATAATGCTCCTCCAAGAAGCCACCATCAATTTTGCATGGTCATATGCATACATGCCAGGACTTGATCCAAATCTAGTTGTTCACAATCTTTTCGTGGATCCAACTGCCAAACTAGTCAAGTAAAATATTTGAAAGATGCATCCTAAGGTAGCCCTATTAGTCAAAATAGAATTGGAAAAGCTACTCCAAGCAAAAATCATCAGAGCTATTGAATTTTTAGAGTGGATCTCAAACATGGTGCTTGCCACTAAGCCTTTAGGTGAGATCAGAATCTATACTGACTTTGGGGACTTGAACAAAGCATGTCCCAAGAATTCTTTTCCCCTACCCAACATCAAGATGATAGTGGATCTCATGGCAGGCCATGAGATATTACTTATAGATGGATTCTCAAGGTATAACTAGATTAGAATAGCAGAGGAAGATCGGCACAAAACAACATTCACCACACCATGGGGTACCTTCTGCTACAATATGATGCCTTTTAGGCTAAAGAATATAGGGGCCACCTATCAGTGGAAAATGACAACTATCTTCCATGATATGATACACAAAACCTTGGAAGACTATGTGGATTATATCCTTGCAAAATCCAAGACATGATGTCATGAACACCTTAACATCCTTAAAAGTGTGTTCGATCATCTACATCATTATGGCCTCAAGCTAAATCCAAAGAAGTGTTTCTTCAGCATAACATCTGGCAAGCTTCTAGGCTTCATCGTATCATGATGCGACATAGAGATTGACCCCAAAAAGGTCAAGGCCATAACAGAAATGCCTCCTCCTAGAAAATTGAAGCATCTTAGAAGCCTACAAGGAAAAATGTGATTTGTGTGGCCTTTCATATCACAACTAGCAGAAAAGTGCCAACCTTTTATGCATATACTCCACAAGGACACCAACTTCAAATGGGATTTTGTCTACCAAAGAAGCTTTGAGAAGCTAAAAGAATATCTGGCCAACTCTCCCATCCTTGTACTACCAATCTTAGGATGCCCATTGATCCTATATATCTTTGTAACTACTATAGCACTGGGGGCACTATTAACATAGCTTGATGACAACAGTAAAGAGAGTCATCTATTATATCAATCGAAATCTTGTCGATTATGATCTCAACTACTCACCAATGGAGAAAAAATGCCTTGCAGTGGTCTTTTCCACTCAAAAGCTTAGACATTACATGCTTAGCCACATCATCAAGCTTATCTCAAAGGTGGACCCACTCAAATATCTTCTATCAAGGACAGCTCTCATAGGTTGTATGGAAAAATGGGTCATGTTGTTAAGCAAGTTTGACATCCAATACATAGACAGGAAAGCAATCAAAGGGAAAGTCATTGTCGATCAGCTAGCAAAAGAACCACTGATAGATGCATATCCACTAATCATGGAATTTCTCGATGAACATATATGCATTATCAAAGAACAACCATCATGGAAGCTATACTTTGATGGATCCTACATATTGCATGGATCAGGGGTAGGAATTCTATTTGTCACACCTCAAGGTGACTATATCCATAAATCATTCAAATTGGGATTCGCTTCCACCAACAACATTGATAGTACAAGACACTCATATCAGCCCTCAAAATAGCCATCCAATGGAATATCAAAGAACTGCAAGTGTTTGGAGATTCATAGCTGATAATCAAGCAAGTCCTAGATGAATTCCAGACAAAGGATGACAAGCTTCTACCCTATAAGGAACTGGTGGATAGATTGAAAGAGCACTTCCTGAGTCTATAGTTCATGTAGATACCAAGGCTAAAAAAGAAGAAGTCCACATAATGGAGATCATTGGATCCTTATTGGAAATCCCTCGAGATGCATAGTAGTATGAATTCTTAGTTGAGCAACTACATACACCAGCTTATGAGAATGCCAATTAAGAAATGGTGTGCATCTTGGTTGGTCCTCAGCCCCCATGGTACCACAACATTCATGCATATCTTTAAAATGGTATCATATCTATCCATCTCACAAACACCCAATGCCAGAACCTTATTCATAGAGCATCCCACTACACTCATGTAGAAAACACCCTTTATTGTTGAGGATATCACAAAATCCTTTCTAGGTGTTTAGATTCAAATGAGGTCATCTTGGATTTACAAGAGGTTTACAAGAGGTTCACATTGGAATTTGCAGTGCCCACATGAGTGACATGGTCCTAGAAAAGCAGTTGCTTAGAGTCAGATATTATTGGCCAACAATGGAACATGATGCCTATAAATTTGTCAAGAAATGTCTACCATGTCAGCAGCATGCCAATGTGATTCATGCGCCAGCACAAGACTTGCAGCCCATTGTGCCACCATGGCCCATTTCATGTTGGGTCTTTGACCTCGTCAACTTGATCACTCCCCTTTCCTCAGATGGATGCAAATATATCATAACAGCCAGAGAATACTTTATAAAGTGGGTTGAGTAAATTCTACTCATCTTCACATATCACAACACACATTTTGAAAACCAACATGTGGCTGATCTATGTACCAAACTCCACATCCATCACCATTTCTCTAGCCCATACTTCCCTCAAGGAAATGGCCAAGATAAGGAAACCAATAAAACTATCATAAAAATCCTCAAGAAGGTTGTCAATGATTTTGGTCGTGACTAGCACCTCCAAATAAATCCCTCCCTTTAGGTCGATCATACTTCTTATCACACTCCCATATGCACCACCCCATATTCCCTTGTATATGGTGCTGAAGTCATCCTACCCATCGAGGTTGAGCTCCCTTCATTGTAGGTCTCCATGAAAAAATACACCACATATGAAGACTATCGCATGGCACGCCTCACACAACTTGATCTACTAGATGAAAAGAGACAGCAAGCATATGATCACCTAGTTGTTTACCAGAATTGACTCAAAAGGAGCTATAATAAAAAGGTCCATCCAAGACAATTCCAAGTGGGAGACATGGTCCTCAAGGAAAATCAAAAAGTGCAAGCACATCGAGAAAAGAAAAGAAAGTTCGAGCCTACTTGGTTGGGCCCCTATGTTGTCACAACATGCTTTAGCTTTGGAGCCTATCAGCTATCAACACCAAAAGGCGAGCCCTTGAATGATCCTATCAATATCATACATCTAAAGATGATCTATTCTTGAACCAGATCCTATTAAATCTAGAAAATTCATAAAAATTGGAAATTTCAAAAAAAGCAAAAAAGAAAAGAATAATCATCCAATGGTGAAAACTTGGCAATTCAAGTGCCTTGGACAAGTATGTTGTGAAAACATAGAAACATGTACCATACATAGTGGACCGGGTCATTATCTATCAAACTCCCATCCCCCATCCATCCCCAATTCTGATCCCAAGTTTTCTTTATCCAATCCCCATCCCCACCACCAGCCCCTCCATCCCAAGGTGTTCTATCCTCAAGACTATCTAATGCAGCAATCCTATTCCTATCCCCAATCCTGAGCTTTCTGTATATATCTTGTATAGCAAGATCCTCCTATCCCAATCCTTGAGCTTCTCTAAATATCCATTATAAATATCTCCCTGTCCATTGTACATATCATTGCATCTTGTTGTACATATCCTTGCCAATCCTGTAGTAGCATTTGATCAAATAACTTGTCCCACCCAGCCTCGCACTCCAGCCACATCTTTTTTCGACTATCCTTGATCACATGATTATCCTTGACTCATCATTTTCTACTAAACAACACAACATTCTCCTCATCAAATGGATCCTTGAGGATGTATCCTCCCTCATGTCTGACCTAATCTTCCATCACACTGGGTCTGTGTCAGATGTATCCTTCCTCATGTTCTGACCTAATCTTCTCCCATAGATCAAATCAATCCTTCCCCTTGGCAAAGGATGTTTTATGGATTTATCACTTTGGTCTTGTATTTTGTCCTTTGGATCTTGTTTATCTTTTATGGCTTCTTTTTGTTCCTCTCCTCGTGGTCATCATGATCCTTTATATCATGGTGTGCTATGAATGAGGTCAATTTGGGGCAAGGTCTTTTGATCTTTTACTTCTACCCAGGAGTCGGTCAGATATGACCCTTGCATGTTTTACATGTGATCTTTTGGGTTACATGGTGCACTTGGTAAATTTCATTTGTTTGTGGTTTTGCCAGCATCATTTCTACCATGCCTCCTTCTAGATTCATGCATGATGTTGGGGAGACCCTTGTGTGTCTTTTTACATCAATCCTATGCAACATTGGTGACAAGGCCTTGTGTTCCCAATAACCTTGGAAGGTCTTTAGCATTGCTATGTCAAACTAGGTTATTCTCTCCACATTTACACAAGGAGCTCCCCAAATCCCCCTCATCTTGCATCATATAGATTAATCTTGCATCTTGCATCCTTCATCTCACTTCATCATGCATCCTCCATCTCACGTCATATTGCATTCATGCATCTTTGCTCTTGGAAGGATGTCTGTTTATTTCCCCCTTCCCATCTTCCTTCATCTCTTCCCTTATGTGTTCTTTTCAAGAAAATTCCACAACATTTCCTCTTTGTGTTATTTTCTCGAGGGGGCACAACCCCTTATCTTCTATTCTATCCTAGGGAATCTTATTTTCTTGTCTTTGATGCCATGCCACTTGTGGCGTCACATCAAAGAGGGGAAAAATGTAGACACCTAAAATCCCTTTGCCAAATAAAAATATTTTATTTTGTAAAAACCCTTGATGACATCATCATATATTAATTATTTAATTAATTAATTAATTAATTTATTATTATACCATTATCCTCTCCTATTTTAATTAAAGAACCCCTCCCAAAAGCATTTGAATCCAATTTCAATTATTTTCCCTCTAATTTATTAATTAATATTTAATAAATTGTGTCACAATCCTTAAATAAGTTAAATATTTATTTAAACCCTAAAAACCCTAAATATATCTACCATTTCCTAATCCCATCCTAAACCTTCTTAGAGAGTGATTCCTTACCCTCTTAGTCTAAACACTCATCCTTTGACTTCTGGTCAACCCACTCATTAATGAGCCTTACAAACTCATTAATGGCCCCTTACACCCTCATTAATGGCTCTCACAACCTCTTAATGAAGCCCATGTCTCCTCTTCCACCATTTTTCCATAAGCACACTTCGCTTGTGTTTCTCACACATGTGTGAGCAACCCTTAACCCTCATCCCCTTGACCTTACCTCTAACCATACCCCAAACTCTACCCCTAACCCTGACTCTAATCCTAACTCCCCTTTCTAACCCAAGCCCTTCCTCAAATCCTATAAATACTCTTCATTCCAAGAAAAAATCACCAATCCACATAATCATTTCATGCATAGTTATAAGAGTAAAATAATTCTAGATTTAGCTTAAATCTTAATATTGTTAGATTTAACTCATTTCTATGCTTTCATAACTCACATTATCTTAGCATTAATGGATTAACATATATTATTTCATTTCTTTTCATATCATTTTCATTGTATCACACTCATATTTGGATAAAATCAACTTAGCATAAGCATTTGTAGTTTAGTTCTCCATTCTAGCTTCATTTGGTTCCTTGAGGCTCTAAGGGCAAATCAGGTTCACCATACCTGATTCTATGCCACAATGGGGTATCCTTGGTCCCTAAATGATCCTAAACCTTCATAATCTACATTGGGGACATGCTCCTAGTGTTTTGAGAGCATGCCCACATCCCTAATCCAAGAGAAAATCAAATGGTGATAGGGTGCTCCCGTTTAAGCTCTATCTGAGGTATTATGCAAACAGATTTGCTACATGTTTAGTATATGTTTCTTAGGCTAATGTTTGAATGTCTACGCATGTTTAAAACATGTTAGGTTTGGATTGATCATAGGCCATAACTGGGAAGGCCTTACAGCTCGGCCTGTATGAAGTTTATCATGAATAATATATGAGTTTCTGCATTCTCTCTCTCTCAGTCTTGTGTTGTTGGTTCTGAGTGTAATTTATGCAAGAAGGTTGGTGGTTGGGTGTGCCTTTGGCCCTATCCTCCTACCTCTCATGTGTCACTTCAGGAAGCTACATGATAAACTGATGTCATTATTGATCATGGCACATAGTTAATTGATGTAGAGAGTGGATCAGCACTTGCACCACCTTCATCATCATTAGATGTTGCATTTGGCTCAGCCCATCCCATTGAGCATATGTGCCCCAACTATCAAGGTATATGTGTTGGTTTAGATAGTGACATGAATGAGGATGGTTCAACATCCCATTCTTGTACACATTGTGGGAGTAGATGTCAGGCATTCACTATTGAGGATATGGCCCTCACAAATGACCTATTGATTATGGTGTTTTCTATGAGACAAACACAGGAGGTATGTTTGTTTTTGTTTTGACATGCTATTAATTTTAATCACCTAAATCTTATAAAAGTAAAAATATTTTTATTTAAAAAACAAATTAAATTGATAGATGAATAACATAAATTGTAGGGTGTAGCAGGTGATACTATGAGAACACCACAAAGTGCTCGTTCAACTAGACATGCACATGTAGCTTCAACACCTGAGGTATAGATTTTAAATATTCATAAAAATAAAATAATTTCTTGGTGTCAAGATGTATTTTCTTAATATGTATATTTATTTGATGTTTTATAGGGCTTGTCTAAAGTTTAGATGTCCAAATTTGATGATGTGATGCTTTTTGTGATTGACTTTGGCCTAGAGACCTTTGCGGTATATATTTTTCACAACTCTTGTTTATAATTGAACCCATGTGTTATCATATTCATTTCCCTTATGTTAATTTTGTTTCTACTAGGTTACCCCCACCTGCCTTGAAGACACCGAGATGAAAAAACAAATCCTTGAGGACACCCATAATACAAAAGGTAATTTAGTACAATTTAAGTTTATTTGTTGAAATGTATAATGATTAAACATGTACATGTATACTGATGAATGCACATGTATTAATTTTTTTGTATATAGAAATAGTTGGGTTTTACAAAATTAATGAAAGCACTAGATATTGTTGATGTTTAAGAGCGGGAAGAGGTAACATTTTTATATGCTCTGAGATATGCCCAAAGAAAGATCATTGGCCAATGTTTCTTAGTGACCCTTAGGGACACTTTGGTTCGGTGTGGTCACAAATGTTCAAGGGACTCCATGGGAAAAATGGGGTTGTCACTAGTGTTTATCCAACCAACCAAAGCTAATGGAGTGGATGATTTGATCATATGGAAAATGGATTGAAAGTTGGCTAATGTTTCTCATTTAAATTGAGAAACAATACATCTTTTGACATAAACTGAGATAGGGATGTCAAATTAAAATGAAGGGGAATCTCCCAAAACTGATATGGGTAATTGTAGGCCTCCATATGATGGTTTTGTAGCATCTAACAATTTTTTGATACCTCGCACAAGCGATGATATATGCCCAAAGAAAGATCATTTCCAAATGTTGCTTAGTGACCCTTAGGGGTACTCTGGTCTGTTGTACTCATGAACGTTCGAGGGACTCAGTGGGAAAAAAAAATTTGTTACTAGATTTTACCTAGACAATCAAAGCTAATGGAGAAAATGATTTGATCACATGGTGAATGGATTGAAATAGCTAATGTTCCTCACTTCAGTTAAGCAACATTGCATCTTTTGACATAAACTGAGATAGGGATTCCAAATTAAAATGAAGGGGAATCTCCCCAAACTAAGATGGATAATTATAGGCCTCCATATCACAATCTTGTAGCACTTGATGATTCATTGATACCTCACACGAGCTCCGAGATATTCCCAAAGAAATATCATTCACCAATGTTTCTTAGTGACCCTTAGGGACATTCTGATCCGATGTCCCCATGAATGTTCGAGGGACTCTGTGAGAGAAATGGGGTTGTCACTAGCATTTACCCTACCAACCAGAGCTAATGGAATAGATGATTCAATCTCATGGTGAACAGATTAAAAGATAGCCAATGTTGCTCATTTCAATTGAGCAACATTGCATCTTTTGACATAAACCAAGATAGGGATGCCAAATTAAAATGAAGGGGAATCTCCTAAAACTAAGATGGATTATTCTAGGCCTCCATAACATAGTCTTGTAGCACTTGAAAATTTATCAATACCTTGCACAAGCTCTGAGGTATGTCCAAAGAAAGATAATTTTCCAATGTTCCTTAGTGACCCTTAGGGACACTCTGGTTCGGTGTACTCGCGAATGTTCGAGGGACTCTATGGGAGGAATGGGGTTGTCACTAGCCTTTACTTGACCAATTGAAGCTAATGGAGTAGACGATTTGATCACACAGGAAATGGATTGAAATATATCCAATGTTGCTCATTTCAATCGAGCAACATTGCATCTTTTGACATAAACTGAGATAGGGATGCCAAATTAAATAAAAAGGGGAATATCCCAAAACTACAATGGGTTATTTTAGGCCTCTATAACACATTCCTATAGCACTAACAATTTTTTGATACCTCACATGAGCTCTGAGATATGCCCAAAGCAAGATCTTGCCCAATGTTGCTTAGTGACCCTTAGGGACACTCTAGTTCGATGTGCTCGCAAACATTCAAGGGACTCTATGGGTTGAATGGGGTTGTCACCAGCATTTACCTAGCCAACCAGAGCTAATGGATTGGACAATTTGATCACATGCTGAACAGATTGAAAGATAGCCAATGTTTCTCATTTCAATTGAGAAACATTGCATCTTTTGACATAAACCAAGATAGGGATGCCAAATTAAGATGAAAGGGAATCTCCAAAAACCAACATGGTTTATTGTAGGCCTCCACAACATGGTCTTGTAGTACCACATAATTCATCGATACCTCAAACGAGCTCTAAGATATGCCCAAAGAAAGATTGTTGCCCAATGTTTCTTAGTGACCCTTAGGAACACTCTAGTCCAGTGTGCTCGTGAATGTTCGAGGGACTCCGTTAGTGAAATGGGGTTTTCACTATAATTTACCCAGCCAATAGGAGCTAATGGAGTAGATGATTCAATCTCATGGAGAACAGATTGAAATATAGCCAATGTTGCTCATTTCAATTGAGCAACATTACATCTTTTGACATAAACCAAGATAGGGATGCCAAATTAAATTGAAAGGGAATCTCCCAAAACTAAGATGGTTTATTATAGGCCTTTGTAACATAGTCATGGAGCACCTGATGATTGGTCAATACCTCACATGAGATCCAAGATAAGAACAAAAAAATATCGCTGCCCAATGTTTCTTAGTGACCCTTAGGGACACTTCGGTTCGGTGTGCTCGTCATCTTTCGAGGAACTCCCTAGGAAAAATTGGGTTGTCACTAGTGTTTACTTGGCCAACCGGAGCTAATAGAGCAGATGATTTGATGTCACGATGAACAGATTGAAAGATAGTTAATGTTGCTCATTTCAATTGAGAAACATTGCAGTCACATCCATGTTGTGGCATTTAAAGAATATTTTTTTGTAAGATATGTTTGAACATGTTCTTAATGGTAATTAATATTTAAGTAAGAAATTTTTAAATAGATTTCACACTTATTTATTATTGAACATACGAAATAAAAGATAAAGTTCAAAAGTAAATGGCAAATTCTTTTGAGGTAGAGATTCAGAGGATTGAATACATGTATTTCAATAATATATTTGCGAATTAGGCCCATTGCACCTTTTATATACAAAATTTGGCATCTAACATGCACATGAAAGCTCATTGGTCTTTTTTTACATAAAAATTAGCATCCAATATGCACTTGGAAGCTTATTGCATCTTTTACATATACAAAATTTGAAATATAACATGCACAGGACAGCTCATTGCCCTTTTTTTACATAAAAATTAGCATATAATGGCAGTCCTTTTTTATACAAAATTTGGCCTCTAAATATGCACATACAGAACCTCGAAGATATACACAAAATTGTCAAAATCATTCTACCATATTGTAGAATCATTCTTCTAGATTGCCTAAAATTAATCAAGAGAACCTTTTGGATCATCTCTAGCCCTTATTGTGTCAAGTATTGCCTCGTGGTCAAATTCATGAACTTTCCACAAATTCTTGTTAAGAGTTCTTTCACGATACTTAATCAATTGAATATTTGTTGTAGCAATAAGGTTAGAGTAATGAAGATATATCTGTGTCTCAAGGTCCTCAAACAACTATGCATTAGAATTCTTGATAGGATACCTACATTTTATAGAGTTTAATACCTAAATCAATGCAAAGTGTAATAAAAAGAGTTTAATAGGTATGCATACAATTGGACACAACAATGGTACCTTCTAATCCAT